>QVIE01002782.1:0-93903 GCA_013387415.1 Panellus pusillus
ATGTCTATGGAGTGCTATGGTCAGCGCCAACGCGGAAAACAATGCTGAATGTACACGGATATAGAACATGCGATTGCCCACACCCAATCCTGCGCTGACAAGTGTAATTGCGTCCTGATATCCGTTTTTTGCTCGAGGTTCATGATCTAAAGACAGCCTGCTTGAGCAAGGCAACGCTGAAAACAGTCAAGAGTATGTACCGCGGCGTTGATATATTTGTGACGTCGACACGCATGAAAAGATATCTACGGCACCCGTGAGCCCAAGCAGTACTACAAGCCGGACTTACTGGATAAGAACGAGAGGCATGATTCGGATATCGACCCGCCGCAAGACTCTGCGATAAGCCCATCGTCAGAGGAGGGATCCGGAGCTGAGAGCTTTCCTTCACAACTTACTCCCTGGACTTTATCTGCGCTCGACAAAACACCTGTGCATCAGCGTTTTTCAAAACCTACCATTACCTGTTCCCAGAAGTATATCTCCATTCCGGAGCATTTCCGAGACCATTTACTTCCACCATCGATTGGGAGGACCAGGGAGCGTTGAATGTACGAATTCTTTCCAGTCTGAATCTCTCTGATTCCCCGCCGTCGAAATAAATCACGGATGCGGGTAGCCGCGGCCGGCGCCGTTGTGCGGGCGTCTTCAGTTTCGTGGGCATGGATACCAAAATAGCTATCCGAGGTAACACGAAGTAATTGGCTGAGAGCAGAGGGAAAGGTCAGAATAAAACCGGACGTACTACGTAGAACGCGTGAATCCGACTTGTTCTCGTTGAAAGAGCATCAGACTGTAAGTTGACTACGTATATATATAGACGACATGTTGGCGCCGCTTGGCGCCGTCATCTTGAAGCCGTTCTGGACCGTGCGTCCGTCTCTAAGTTTAAAGTTATCTTGCTCTCAACTTGTCACCACAGCCTCTCTTCTGTATCCGACGGCCACCTGTCAAGGTCTGACTTAGGACGTTCACACTGACCTCTGTCGGCAAATTACTGTTCTTGAAAGGGCTTGAAGATCATCCGTTTTACCGAACTTCGTACATATTAATTCTCATGAAGGTGACGATATGCAGCGCGGTCTTTGCATTTGCTGCCACATTGGCAATTCAATGGCGGCCCTCCATCTCTGATACAGTGACTCTGCTGAACAGCCCGTTTTTACTGTCCACTCAATCGGGTTTGCGCGCTCTCCGTTTTACCGTTCATGTGGGTATATAGGCCACCGACGAGAGCGCTTCACCTCAAAGCAAAGGACTACCACCTGCTCGTAAATTAGCAACCTCTCAACTTCTATCGAAATGTCTTCCCCCTCCTCTCAGCTCCCTGACGCTCGCCTTGTCGTGACTGGGCACAACCCCGACGGCACCTCCGTCTTCACATACGACGACACTCGCACACCCTTTGCTCCCTTCGGCCCCGCTGGCAGCACTTTCACGACCTTCCACATGAGCCCTGTCGTCCCCGTATCCAACACCGCGCCCTTCCCCGAGCTCGGGACTGCCCTCCCACGCCCCCCGCCGGAGGGCGTCATCTTCTGCATCACGGAGATCCGTGCCGGCTCGCGAGCGCCCATGCATCGCACCCTCAGCATAGACTACACTGTCGTCCTCTCGGGCGAGATCGTTTGCTTGCTGGACAGCGGTGAGGAGAAAACAATCAAGGCCGGAGATTTCATTGTGCAGCGGGGCACCAACCACGCCTGGCACAATCGCAGCGACCAGACATGCCGCATGCTGGGGGTCATGGTCGGAGCGGAGAAGATTGTGGTGAATGGGAAAACATTTGAGGAGACAGTCATAAAGAAGCCGGAGTAGGAGGTTGCGCAGGCCTCTACTCGAGTTCGGAGTGTAGCGCAAAGAATTTTTTCTCCTGTATCGCTTGGAAACCATCGAATTATATTTATTTGAACGTGACCTCATCTTCTTTCTCGCGATTGTACATGGTTGAAGCGCTGCAGGTGTCATCCTGCATAGGCCCTCTCTTTGACTCTTTCTCTAGAAGCTTGTAGCTGTCCACATCTTCGCTTGAGCCCCATGTAGTTTGGAAGACAAGACAGGTTTGCGACCACAGATAATAAAAATGTATTCCATGAATTAGTAGAAATTCCTTGTAAATCCAAATAGATGAGTGACGCCGAGAAAAATGAAAGATGAATGGAGATGTAGTGTAAGGAAGGAAGAAATGCAGGAAGGTCGTTACAGGTATTCATAAAAATTCATCACATCACAACACACCACCTTCCCTTCTTTTCCTCAGTCTGCTCTTCTGTCACGGTTGGCGGCGAGGCCGATGGAATAGAAGGCGACGAAGGCTTCGAGGGAGTAAATTCTCCTTGAGCCACATCCAAGGAAGCTCTTTCGACAGGCACTTTGGAGAACCATCCACCGGGGAAGAAGAGGGAAGACGCCGTGGATTCCAGTCTGGAACGAGGGGAGATCGGCGAAACCTCATCCACGTCGTCTGCGTCGGAAGATCTGCAAGGATGTGAGTTGTGATTGTATTAGAAACTGGGCAGACTCACGGAATCTCGAGCGAAGCAGGGAAGGGATGTAATTGCTGTTCCTCGGGAAGAGAAACAGCGGATGCAAGGGGAGTCGAATCGTTGACCGGTGTATCAGCAGGAGGTTCAATGCTGACGGAAATGGAATCGTCGTCGGCCTGCTCACGAATCACCTCTGATTCGGTAACGACCACAGGTAAAGTCGAGGTGGACGTAGCGTTTCCACCGGAAACGTCGACAGTAACGGGCGTGGGGGCTCTTCAGTTGATTCGAGGGGTGCAACTTCTTCGGTTATGACAGAAGATTCTGTGTCTGTAGCTGTCGCGCTGTCCGCATTCTCTGGCGCCGGCGACTCTCCAGGCACGTCGAGTACTTCGACAAAAACCGCTGCTTCTGCAACTTCCCCAGCTGGTTCGGTTTCCACTGTTTCGGATTCGTCTGGTTTCAACTCCTGTGCGAATGTTGCGGCATGTTCTTCTTCAGCAACTGGGCAATGTTTCGATTCGTGGTCGAGTAAACAGGTGAGATGATACTTACCACTAGCGACTTCCGTAACGTTAGCTGGATCGGCCGCGAGAGTAGAAGCATCTTCGGTGACCGCGTCGACGGCGGGAGCATCATCCTCATCTGCCTTCAATTCCATAACCTCGACGGGAGGGGGTAAGACAGGCAAGTCGGCGACTGCCAACTCATCCAAGGTCGGTATCCCGGGCCCTTGAGTCGTAACGCTATACGAAGGGGTCCAAGGCGATCTCGGACGTTCTGACTCCTGTTCCTGAGGGGCCAACAACTGTAATGGAATCAATCGGGGGAAGCACGTCCCAGAAAAGAAGGCGTACGGCGTCAGTTCCATAGTGGTCCTCCGGAATGACTGCAGCGTCCTCTACCAACAAGGTTTCGTCTTTTGCACCAGTCACAGGAACTTCTTCGGCGGTCAAAGTTTCTTCCTGCGCAGCGGAGATGGGAACCGAAGCATCTTGGTCATGTACAGCTTCTGGTTCAGATTCTGCAATAGCGGCAACCTGCGTAACGTCTCCGGTTGAAAGAGCGGCCTCAGCGGGAGGCGGCAAGGCAGGCAAGTCGGCAGCTTCCAACTCATCTGTAGTAGGTATCCCCGGTCCTTGAGTCGTAACACTATACGAAGGAGTCCAAGGTGATTTTGGACGCTCCGGCTCCTGTTCCTGAGGGATCAACAACTAGAATGCGATCAATTGGGGTCAGCACATACACCAAATTTGTAACGCACTTGGGGTTGATCTTCTGTGATTCCTTCAGCTACTATGTCTTCGCCGGCACCGAATTCTGCATCCTCAATGACGGTGGGGTCCACAGCTTCCTCAGAGCTCTCCTCGGCTGCAACTACAACGCTCGCGACAGACTGGACGGCGGCACTGTCTATTACGTTGCTTATCTCCGTACGCGCCGGATCGAAAGCCTCCTCAGAAGGGACCGCGGCATCGATGACGACCTCGGAGATGGGCTCTGTTGCACTCTCGACTTGCGCAGAAGGCTCGGTGATGACCACAGCATCGACAGGCGGCTCCTGTAGCACGTCGCTAGTGCCTGCATCGACGCCGACCTCCTCTGTTGCCGTCGATTCATGAATAAGATCTACGGTGTCCGCGCCAGTATCGTTTTGTACTTCTGGTTCCGTCAGCTCCGTGGCAACCGGAAGGGGGCTGCCTTGAACGGAGACAGAATACGACGGCGTCCAGGGCGAGGTCGCCCTCGGTGCATCGATCTGCGCTTCCGTTGCTGGTGTCGATACATTCATCACAGGCTGTGGACTCTTCAGAAGGAATGGAACAGGAATCCGCGGGATGCCCACCTCTATGAGCCCTTCTTGCTCGGTGACAGCGATGGTCTCGGAGACAGGAGCAGTATTTTCCTCAGAATCTCCGTCAGACACTGGCCCTTGTTGAGTGACTGAATAAGATGATGTCCAAGGCGATTTCGGTGGCTCAGGCTCTGGTTCAGTAGCGGAAAGATGTGTCTGGTCAAAAGATCAACGATTTGAATATGCTGATTCCTTGTGGCTTCACCTCAATTTCTGGGGTTTGACTCGTCGTCATTCTTTCGGACACTAAATCCTCCGCCACAGTTTCCGCCTCGGTGCGGACTCGGGTCCCTGTTGAAAGCGATGATTCAGTGCAGGCAAGGGCGTTATCAGAATACACAAACTTCTTGCGCCACGGGAACCGACAGAAGCACCGCGGCCGGCGCATCGACTTGGTCAGTGATGCTGTCGGCAAGAACGCCAGACTCAATCAAAGCAGCGACAACGGCTTCGCTACCAGGATCCGGTGAGTCATCGTCCTCGACGTCTGGATCCTGGAGGGTTGAAGGATCAACGATGGTCCTGGATTCAATCAATGAGGTCATAGTAACAGAGCTCTCAGCGGCGATATTCGAGCTAGGCTCATCCTCGGATGCCGCAGCATCGACGTCTGCCGTTTCGGGGGGTGCTTCGATAGCAGACTCTTGAGAATCCAGATCCACTGGAGCAGTATACAATACCGAATCGGAACGCTCAGGGCTTCCTTGGACTACTACAGAATAAGACGGGGTCCACGGACGAGTCGGGCCGGATGATGAAGGCACCTATACGTTCATTAGATATGTACTGCAGATCTAGAGCTATGGAACATGCCTCGGCCTCAGCATCGGTCACGCTCGTCACGGTGACGGCGTGTTCAGTTGATTGCGCCAAAGCTGGGTCGGTTCCTTGGACTACTACAGAATAAGACGGGGTCCATGGACGAGTCGGACCGGGTGACGAGGGCACCTATACGTTCATTAGATATGTACTGCAGATCTAGAGCTATGAAACATGCCTCGGCTTCAGCATCGGTCACACTCGTCACGGTGACGGCGGGGTCAGTCGATTGCGCCAAAGCTGGGATGTCAGGTTCCGTGATTTGAACCGGAGGCGGTAAGACGGGCAAGTCAACGACCTCCAATTCCTCGGATGTGGGTATCCCTGGACCTTGAGTCGTGACGCTATACGAGGGAGTCCAGGGGGACTTGGGACGCTCGATTTCCCTTTCGTCGGTGGGCAATGACTAGAATGCAATTAATCAAAGACGACGTGGTTAGATAGATAAGATACCGTGTCAGCTGGAGACAAGCTCTCCGTGATCCCTTTGGCGTCAGGCTCTTCTAGGACATCTCCCTTCGCCTCTGTGACCAGCTCAGCCTCGTGAACTTCCGCTTCCACAAGAAAGTCGGATGTGGCGGCTATTGACTCTTCTGTTGTTTCAAAAGATCCTTCGGGGACTTGATTATCGCCATCGTCCACTTGAGCACCTTCCGCGGCACCATTGATCTCTTCCACAGGTTCACCCAGCACAGCGACACTCGATTGTATGCCGGCGGACTCTGCTGCCGTGGGAGTCTGGGACACTTGGGTTACGTCGTCGCCAGCAATGGCATCGTCATGAGCGTCCACCGTAATGTCGGGGACGGCATCCTGCGCGGTTGGCACGTACAACAAAATTTCCGGGTCTTCGGAGGCGGAAACGAGCTGACTTTCCTCAACGCCGTTTGTGGCTTCTTGAGCGACCGACGATGTGTCTTGCTCGGGGACAGCGTCAATAGTTCGGTCCTGTGTGCCCGCTTCGGTGGTGGAGAGAGCATCTTCACTGATAACCTCTGCCGGAGGCGGCAAGACAGCCAAGTCGGTGGCTTCCAGCTCATCCCAGGTCGGTGTCCTGGAACCCTGAGTCGTGACGCTATAGGATGGAGTCCAAGGTGACGTTGGACGATCGATCTCTTGGTCGCGGGAAATTGCCAACTGAAATGCAATCAATCGAGGTCGGCGCGTGAAGATAAGATGCAACACACTTGAGGTGGGTCTTCAGCGCATCCGCCGCCTTCTGCAGCCACGACTTCACCGGCATTGACTTCGGCAATGGTATCCACGTTTGTGTCCAAGTCAGCGTCTAGCTCAATCGAGGTAGCCTCTACCACCAAGGTCTTGGCGTCTGACTCTGACTCCGTAGTGAGATTCAGTTCGACTTCTTCAGAAGCTTCATCTTGGGCTACGGAAACAGGGACAGACGCAGCATCTGGCTCCTCGACTATTTCGGGCTCATCAGAACCGGCTACATCGTGTGTGACGTCTCCAGTAGCAGGGGGAGCATCTTCGCTTAACATTTCCGCGGGGGGTGGCAAAACAGGGAGGTCAGCAACTTCTATCTCATCCAGGGTCGGAATCCCGGGACCTTGAGTGGTAACGCTATATGAAGGAGTCCAAGGCGATTTTGGACGTTCGACCTCTTCGTCGTGAGCGGCTGATAACTAGATGATAATGATGTGGAGAAACGATGTGAAGAAAAATGTTGTCTACCTTGTCAGCGTGCGATTGGCCCTCCGAGATCGCTTGAAGCTCGCCAGTGTCTTCTGTGGCCGGGATATTCACCGTGATATCCGGCCTGGCTTCCAGCTCAGTTTGCGCCTCGTCCAACAACGCAGTCTCAGCGTCGGCAGTCTCAACGTCGGCGTTCACAGCAGAGACGATCTCATTTTGCCCGACAACCGTTTCTTCGGGTGGAACCGACGAAGGATCCGATTGTCCAACAGCCTCGGGCTCGGTTCTATGACCGCAAGACCGGTACCATCTTGCGTAACTACATCGTAGGAAGGGATGATACCAGGCAGGGTTGCCATAACCTCGACAGGAGGAGGTAACTCAGCCAAGTCGGCAGCCTCTATTTCAGCCGAGGTTGCTATCCAGGGCCTTGAGTCGTAACGCTGTAAGAAGGAGTCCAAGGCGACTTTGGACGCTCGACCTCCCTCCAACAGCCACCGAAAGCTGTAATGTAACTGAGTAAATGCGCATACATGTGAGAAGTAACATACCACGTCGATTTGGAGTTGCTCCCCCGCATTTGCCGCAGGCTCTTCGGCCGAATCTTCTATGACTGGCTCATTATGACCCTCCGCGAATTCTTCGACGACAGCCGTATCATTTAGATAAGCCCCAGGATGGGCTGCTTCACTCTCTTCTTGAGAACTATCGGTCACGCCGTCAGATGCTTGAAGGACAGATACTACTTCGGCGGCTTCGGCCAAACCCTCCGCATCCTCTTGAACTGGAGCTTCTTCCGCCGTGACTTCAGCATCTACGACGGGGACACTTTCCTCGACGGCCACTGAGACATCCTGCGATGCGATAATGGGAACCGGCGCAGCATCCTGAACAACCTCTGGCTCGGATGCCACGATAACAGGAATGGTGCCATCCTGAACACCCTCGGTGAGAGAGACAATATCTTCGCCTGTGCTTCCTTCGACGGGTACGGTCGGAACATCGTCGATGGTAGCTGTGTCCGGAAGAGCATCCTCTGGGGTTGGTATCTCCCCCGCCAACGGAACCTCGGCAAGTACACCGAGAGTAGTACTGTCTTCGGCCACCACTGACGCATCTTCTGTCGTAGAAATGGGAGCCGACGTAGCAGCATCCTGGATGGCCTCTGGCTCGAGCTCTGCTGTCGGATGGGCTTGAGGGGAAGAAACTACGTCGTCGACACCGGGCATATCATCCACCTTGATGTCTGGAACTACGTCCTCTGGGATCGGAGTCTCCTCAGGCAACGATGTCTCGGCATCTAATTCGGGAGCAGAACCTTCTTCGGTGACTACTTCGGTCGTGGAATTGGAGACCGACTCAATATCTCCAGACCCCGTCATGGAAGTTGCGCCGTCATGTAGAACGCCTTCGGTGGTGTGGACAGCATCTTCGCTCGTGTCAACCTCGACGGGAGGCAGCACTTCCGCTTCACCTAAGGTCGGTGTCCCTGAGCCTTGAGTGGTAACGCTATACGAAGGCGTCCACGGCGATTGCGGGCGTCCATTCTGGACGTCTTCAGAAGCCGTGGGAATGGCTTGTTCGGGATCAGGCTCGACAACGGGACTGGTATCGGTATCACCTTCGGCGGCGGGTGTGATTATGATGGGCGTCTGCAGAGCGATCGACGCGACTTCGATCGCATCGTCGACAGGCGTAGTAAGCTCGATCGCGTGCAATTTTCCACCACGTCTCCCTATTTTTTCTTCTTTCAGTAAGCTTCGAGAATAGAAAGACAGCTACGCACATGCACCTCCGCCAATTCATGGCTTTCAGGTTGGGAAGGCGTAACTTCCTGTCGCTAGAGTCTTAGAAATGGAACTCGTTTAGGATAAAACACAGAACAGCGCACGTTAGTTGTAGCAGTATCAGTGGCGCTATCTGCAACGCTGGCATCCTGAAGTGGCTCAGCAGAGAAAAAAATCCAAATGCTGTACAACGAACCTCTTCAGTAATGTCATCAGTGGCGCTGACTCGGACTCCCGCCGACGCGTCGTCGAGGGTAGTGTCAGTGTGAGCACTGTCCTCCGTGAGCTGTTTCATTGACACGTCCAGACGTTCTGTGGCTATCGAGGGCACGACGGCGGATCCGGCCAACATCTTCACGTTTTCCGGTTGAA
The DNA here is from genome assembly GCA_013387415.1 of Panellus pusillus. NCBI lineage: Eukaryota > Fungi > Basidiomycota > Agaricomycetes > Agaricales > Mycenaceae > Panellus > Panellus pusillus. The sequence continues at coordinate 8,973 of QVIE01002782.1, forward strand.
TGGCGGGTGCGACGTCGACGGACATGGCTTGACGGGGACAACCCTGCCACTGTTTTTTTTCCGTGGACGAAACGAAACAGGTCAGGTGTTCGCGGAAAGCTTCGATGAGGCTGGATTTGCGTCGGATCCAACCGGAGAGACCGTTTGTTCGCGATGCCGGCCAACCGAAAATTTGTCAATAAATTATCGAGATACAACAGTATATTCCTGATCCGGAGGGATCCAGGTCTGATTTCGCTAATTGTCTGTCTGACCACCGATCATACATGGTTTCTCCACGATTCTTTGCACATGCTTGCTTTAGTTTCGACTTATTGCCCTGTTCGGTGCTCGGATCAGGACCCGGAGGATCCAGGTCTGCCCGGAGGCAATACTATAAATGACTGCTCCTGAATTACTTAGAGACCTATCCAGCTAGATCTTCCGCCCGGGTTATGAAGACTGGTATGCCCTATTTTTATTCTCCGACGCGGGCTCCACGGCGGTGTCCCTCTCCTTCGCAAACGACCGCCGATCAAACACATCGCTCGCATCGAGAAGCGGGCTCGGCGTATTCCTTGCAGGCGACGCTGCGAATAAAGGTGATCCATTCGCAAAACTAGGCGAGCGGGGGATGACAAAATGTCACTGTCCAAGGCAGGTGCGCTGACAATGTTCATAAACGCCTCGGCGTGCCACTCATACCATACTTGACGCTGATTCGTTAAGCGCCAAATAGATACTCGGAGTTCCGAGTTGCTTGGAAGGTAAAGCGGCTCCTTGATAACATTTATGAGGAAACAGCGAACAAGGTGAAAATGGGGACTAACCTTGAATGGGAAGAAGAGTGGGAACCAGCTGAGCATATCCTTGGAAATTCTATCCTTGCGATGAGGATGAATGCTCAAGCCAATGTTGCCATAGAGGACGGCTTCAAAGTATCCGGCCAAACCACTGAAAGGAATGGAGACATAGGGACGGACTGTTTGCGATTAAGCTTACTGTAGCACGCCCGCGTGCGGAATGTGGAAATCCAATGTGGCGGAGCGGGCGTTGTGGCTGTTAGTGAGCGGAAGATCTTGGAAGGGAAAGCCAATCAATAGTGGATCACAAACTCAAAATGGAGTCCCACCACGCTCGTCCAACACGGCATCCCTGCGCGGATGCTCAAACTCCCAGCACTCTTGAATCTGTGGGCCACAGCGTCCATTCGTTCCACCGCCATCTCCGCTCAGAATATTCACGGTCTGAAACATGACCACATATGGAGTTTCCATAGTCTTGTCATCTTTACCTGCCCTAGCTTCATTGTACAATTTTGAAGACGACAGAGGAGCAAGGTGCGCGGTGTAAGAAGACGGGATCGAAATCCCATCCGCTGACCGAATCGGAAGATTAGGAAAAACATTTGCATTAGAGGTGCATGCTTACGTTTCAGAAACCGCATAGCGCCATCGAGACATTCCGGACTCAGTTCATTGTCACCAAATGAACCGAGAAGCTCGCTGATGAGGATATCGACTTTCTCGGGAATATCAATAAACCGCATATCTCCGAAGAGCAGGGTAACTCTGTCCCTCCATTCAGCCTCCTTCCTGCCCTGTAGTCTGGAATCCAGTAAGCTCGCACGTTTGTTAATCACGAAGGATGAAGACAGACGTAACGTATGCATTTGGATTCTTCTCGACAGCGTAAACATGGGCGTCCCTACGGGACCGCGCGATCGCCTTGAGCGCTCGAGCGACAATGGGTCCTCGTCCAGCACCAGCGACGCATAGAATGCTAAGGAAATTTTTAGGTGATTGTGGGGAAGACACGCCAGGCTCACATCTTTTCGTCGCCAGGCCAATCTAGAAGTGCGTGAGTTATCGCCTAGCCGAAGAAAGTCAACCCCAGATGGCGAAAGAAACAAACGCGAATGACCTCCTCGTAGTTGTGGTATTTGACAGGATCCTGCTCGAAAGTATGATAGGTCACACTTTGCAAGTTGTCCATCAGCGGCTACGAACGAAGCTGTCAAGACAACATCATCGTCAGAGAACATGCTACCGACCTGCAAGGGAGCCTGAAGATAATCTTGATAGCCTTGAGCAAAATGCTCCACCGTTCCCGAGGTGTTTGCGGCTTGTACCACTGGACTCGTCTTTTCAAGATGCCGCAAATACTGCGAATACGCCAGCTCCCCCCTCGACTATGGACCCCGGAATTAGCGCCAGACAGTATGATGATTGGGCGGTGCTAAGTTCTGATGTCGTCAGTCTCTAAAACGCCCAATGTCACGCCAATACTTGCCGACATGCTTTGACGGATGAAAGATTGAGTGGCTTTCGGCAGAACAGGGTATCCCTTCGTATTCGCGATGAAGGTTGACGAGGGAAGGAACAGGAATTTGATTGGCTCTGCCTTCCATTTGGATAAAAAGCCAGAATCAAGGGGTAGTGGTGGCGTAAGGTCCAATGCTGAATAGGGTCAGGCGAGTATGAATATGGATTCCGACGAAAAAAACGCACTCAGACTCAAACGCGTGTTGTAGTCGCAAATAGAACGGATGACATCCCACATCTCCCAAGTGGTATCGAGATTCCTCCACGGTGGGTCGGCGCCCATCTCACTTGATACAACAAGGCGAGGTGTGGAGGGTAGTTGTGGGGACTGGGATGAACCCGGAGAAGACAACGGAGATCGCTGGGTCTCCAAAACGGATGGGTTGTAAACGGCAAGTCTGATGGACAAGTGCATGTATGGGGCACTTTTCAAGCACGCGTTGACGATGCGCGCATAGGAGGAGACATGCTCGCGACTTCGAGGAGGTGGCAGGATGGCCGATTGTATATTCAAATAGGACGCGTATGCAATTTCTTGCTGGAGGGCAATCTCGGCGTCGTGTCTAACCCAATCGTCGACTGCATCGAGTTCCAGCCATTCAGAGATGAGAGCGGTGACATTTTCAGCCTGCTCTGATATCGTGCGGTAGGTAAATGACGACTGACTTGGCGACGTTTGCAAGACGCACCGAGTTTAGTGATTGTGACTTCATCTAACAAAAAGCTCGGTTGGCTCTCCATGCTTCCGCTTGGCGTTCTGCAGCCGTAATCGCATCTGTGTCCGCTCCTGGAGGAAGTAGGCACATCTCTTTCCACCTGCTTTTCCAGCTGTCTGTAGTGAGCGGCACGCAGACGAGATCATAGCCTTTCGAGTGTGCTTGGGTGGATAGAGCGAGCACGGTGGTGGGTATATCCGTTTTTGGAGCCTCATTGGAGGCGGTGGATATGTCAGCAAGGGTCAGTAGGGCGGCAACGGACGCAGCACGGTCCCAGGACATGGCGGAGCTGGACAAAGTTTAAGCTGTCCAGTGTCAGCGATCCGATCAGAGCAAATACGCACATACGCGCCCGACGCGTACACAGGTGCAAGCTCTATGCACAGCATTATGACAGCACCTGCCTTCTATTTTCAATTCAGATCGCGATCTACCCGTGTAGACACCATGACGGGAAAGACTACGAAAAGGGTAAACAAGCCGGTCAACCCCAATATTCCCCGAAAATACTGGCTGAGGACCTGTATAGGGATGCAGGACCTGGCTGTAGGGATAGTTGTACCCATCCACACTGCCCACAGGGATGTACCCCACCTCCACGCACCATGCGCACACCATGGTCCGTCATTCTACCCGAGGTTTCTTTGTCGGCGTTCCGTCGAGCTCGTCTTGAACGGGCTCTGACATGGCGTATCCTGTGACCACGCCTTCCAGGACCGTTCTGCTTACAAGCTGCCGCAACTCCTCCTCCGGATCCCTCCCTTCCGCCTCTGCGCGCTGCATGATCTCTTCAACGGACGATATCAGCGCAGACGTGAGCTGCTCCGATGCCACTTCTTGTTCCCGTTGGGACGGCTGTTGCAAGATTTCGATCGTCGGAGCCGAAGCAGGCGAAAGAACGGTCTGCAAATAGCTCGCAACCTCACTGAACTCTTCTCGGAGATGGTCTATTGGCTGTCGAGGTAATCAGAAAGGTGTCAACAGCGAAGGCGCCAAGTATAAATACCGAAACACCCTCGGAGTTTTGCCTTTCCAGTGTCGCACCATGGCTGATAAGAAACCGCGCGGTTTCAACATTTTCTACCGTATATATCGGCGTGTCACCGTCTTCATCTTGCACGTTTACGTCGCCGCCTATGGCTCGCTTTCAATTGCTGGAGACAGGCAATACACCAAGAGGCTAAGCACCTCGCGAGATGAGGTATTCGAGAACGTGTATCTGTCCGTACGAAGCGGCAGCATGCCTTGCGAGGTCTGAGCCTAGAATCGGGGCTTGGGGATTCGGCGTACATGGGGGTGTATGTGAATTCATCGGGGGCATTTGGTGATACAGCTAAGGGTCCGTTGAGTGGTGGTGCAGCGAAGATGCCAAGGCTGTGACTTGCACTCTTGTTCGACGAGATGCTGGGTGGGTGTGACGAGATGCTCGAGGTGGTCGGAGGAGACTCACGCGGACTCGGTCGAGGTCACCGTCGCCGGCAGCGATCCATATATTTTTCAGAGACATTACTTGAGGAAAAGCCTATTGTTTGTTTGCTCTACCAGAGTGGTGGGTCCTGTTCTCCAAATCCAGCGCGATCTGCCAGTGGTTTTGCCGACTCGATCGTGTCGGTGAAGTAAGAAATATAGAACACGGTGTGGGCCACGCCCGACGTTGTGCGCGACATCGAGCTCGCTGTGCGCGTCGACGTCGAAGCCAATCCATTCAACTGCACCCATTGTCCACCCCTGTTGCACACCTCTGTTTCCACTTTCATCTAGTCGCCCATATTTCTTGGTCTTGGTCCTGCGATGTCTCCCCCACTCCAGTATTATTCAAATCCTGGTCCACAAGAGAACAGACTCCCGCCGTCGGGCAAACGCGTTGTTGTGAGTCTTGTCTCGCCGTATTCTCGCCACCGCTTCAATGCGCATCGGCACTCGAATGGAGCGCCATCCAGTCCCTGCAGTGTGCGCGTACCGCTCAGTCGCGCAAATGCTGATGTACTCGGACGCCTCTTCGCGTATTTGACGATCTCGTCGATCAGGATCGTGCGCTCATCCTGATCTTGTTCCTAACACACCTTTTCAGATTGGTCTCTTCTCTCCGCCAACCTCCAATTCATTTATCTCGACCCTGTACTTGCCCACCATCTCGAGACAGAGGCCCAAGAACTCGTCGGAAAATCTCTTATCACTTTTGTCCATCCCGACGAGCAGGCTTCCGCACAGCAAGATCTCGGAAGTGTTCTAGAGAGCAGAACTCTGCATGGAAGCGTCACTCGGCAAGTATTAGTTTTTCTTTTGCGCTAGTTGCGTGTGACTTATATGGCCCATTTTACAGTGTTCGTTTCTCCCGCCTCTCCCGTATCCGTCGTGAACTCGGATACCAGGGGCTGCTTTGTCATGGAGCGGCTCCGACAAAATTGGTAACGACTCGGACTACATGGCAGTCGACATCGTAATCAACTGGGCTGCGGAGGGGGTCGTGCTCTGTTTTATCCATGCTAACGTCGACTTGTCCCCCGGTGACAACGACCAGACGCCCAAAACCGGGTTGACCAGTTGGTGTGGCACACCGGCCATGGAACGGGAACAAGTCGAATTACTTTTCCGTCGGCTAGTCGTCTGCGCGCCTCAGACTACCGGCATGAATTCAAGAGTGTTTCAAATCCTTTCGAACGAGCAGAATCGCTCGTTGCTCGTAAGCTGGCCTCCGGATCAGGGACAGGGGCCAACCGGAAGGGACTTCGCAAGACTCGCCGAAGATGTTCAGATCGGACCGGGGGTACCCACCGGCAACGAGGCAAAGACGAGTTGCACGCGCAGGTACAAGGCATTGCAAAGCATGCCTGCAGTCGCGGGCGAGGTCGAGAGTATATTCATTCCTCATGGTCCGTGCTCACTCCAAAAGTATAGGGCATGCGCTCACTTGACATATATTTCTAGGATCCGTCATTTTTGCGTGTCATAAAGTAAACTCCCCTTCCCGCAACACTGCCACCACTCCAGCCAATATGCAGCAGATCGCCTACAACACCCCCAGCTACAGCGGCCAAACGCCGTATTACGACCACCAGAACTCTTCCTACTCCCTCCCTCCCATGTCCGCTGCTACCTCAGCACCGTATAACTATGTAGCGCAGTCCTCGCCTTCTGTCTCAGCTCCTTATTCTCCTCCTCGGTGGGCTCAAGGCGAGCAACCTTCGGGGACTTACGGCGGCCAATGGCCAGCTTCCACCAGCAACCTTCGTTCCGGGTCGTATCCTCCGCCGCAGGGTCAGCAGTGGCCATCACAGCCGCCTTCATACGTCGAAACGAGCGCCAATGGGCCCACGTTTCAACAACGGCCTTTGTCCCCGGCATATGGATATGGGTCGCCGGCCAACGAGGACGGCTCGTCGACCGATACAGTGCCACCTCCGAAACGCAAGGTCAGCCCCGGTGAAGGGCGGGAACCAAGCGTACCGCGCGGTGGCAACCGTCCCGTAGGCGTACTGAAGTGCTCCAGCTGCAAAGCGACAACGAGCCCGGAATGGAGAAAGGGTCCAGCGGCAAGAAGGAGCTTTGCAATGCGTAAGCCCATCCTTTTTATAGACACGCACACCTCGACTAATTGTCCCGTCAGTTGCGGTTTGCGCTACGCTCGTTCGCGCGCTAAGAAAGAAGGCAACCAAGCTCAACGGAAGCGTAAGGAAAAGGCGTTGTTGTAAAGAGGGGGACGTCGGCGACGCCACCCTCAGCGGCGTCCTCCACTGGCTCTTATCCAGCGCTTCGGCGAAACTACGACGAAGCGTCCTTTTCATCGACCGGATCTGGTTCAGGCAGCGAAGCGTACCCCGATTGGAGGACTCCACGTCGCCGTCGCCCCTGCCTCGAACATGAATTTTGTACACTACTCGCCTGGAGAGAGCCACGCACACTACCAGGCTGGCACCCCGTTCTACTCCGTCCCATCTCCTCTGTCGAACCCGCCCGTCCAGTCGGGCGGTCCATCATCTTATCCGAGCGCAATCCGTCACCCATGCAATCACCTGCCGCCCACTCTCCCCTTACGTCGACTGCCCCGTCGTTTGAACGCGACCGAGAATTACTTCCGCCCAACCCGCGCCGGTCAATCTTGGCGCAGCAATGATTATGCGACGACTGTTTTCTTTTTTCCTGTATGACTATGCGAGGCTGCACGCACTGCATTTTTTTTTGGATCGCACGGTCATCATCCCTTCTCCCTGCACCACTCCTTGGCTTGTATTCGCAATTGTTCGAAGAAACGACGTCCATGCCAGCGGTGATTAGAATTTGCCTCTGGGTCGCTTCGATTCGATGATGTTCAAAGTATGTTACGCTTTCCACGGATTCGCCTTGGCAACCTTCGTATGGTAATTCGTAGTCGTAGTAAATATCAATACTACTCTCCACCTATTTATCCCCTTCCTTCGCCCCGTACATACACTTGATGTAGCTTCGTAGTGCAAGGATGAATAATTCCCCCCGCTTTGTTGAGGGATTACAGCATTTTTAGGTACTATGTTACATACGCGCCGGTGCGCGTGTGAAACATGAGCTGAGGGATGATCGTGACTCGAAAGTAACCTGGCCACTCATCATTGCTTCGACGCGTTGAACCAGATTGAACCTTCTGAATGGCGAACGAATTGGCTCCAGAGGGGACACCTGTAGTTGCCGAGGAAGGCGCCGCTATCCAAGCTGCTCCAGTGCGGTACGAGTGGTGCCATTAATCGCGTGCCACCCTCACTCACTCCGCACTCAGAAACGCTCGAGTTGTCTTGCCTGAACAAGAAGATCCAGACACGGACGAAGATCCTCCGGACGAAGCATACATTGAAGAAGAGGATCGCGACTTTCTAGCTGAATTCCCTGACAATACAGAGGTGTGTCACCAAATCGGTAGGATCGGTATGAATGATCTCACGTTCGCGTCCAGGACCTGGAACTTGTCCATCTCAGAATCGGTTCATTGGCGCCTCTGCGGCTTCCTAGATTTGCGGCGCATCTCAAGAGACTGTGCCTTCGGCAGAATTTCATTTCGCATCTTGATCCAGAAATCTTCCAACCGCTCAAGCCACTCCAAGAACTGGATTTATACGACAACAAGGTGAAACATGTAGGGAATGCCCTGGACGACCTTTCCGAGCTTTCGTGCGTGGAATCGTCATCCCGCAGAGTGAACCCTTGCATGAACCGTTGTAGGGTCCTCGATTTGTCATTCAATCTGATCAAGTCAGTCCCAGAGGCGCTGCAACATCTTCCGTCGCTTCGGACCGTCTATTTCGTCCAGAACCGGATATCGAAGATAACCAATCTTCAAGCGTCTGTTACCCTGCGAAGTCTAGAGCTGGGGGGAACAAGATTCGAGTAAGACTTTTTGTCCGTCTGTTGGCAACTATTCACATAAGATTTCTGCAGAGAATTGAGAACCTGGATGCACTGGTGAATCTGGAAGAACTCTGGATAGGAAAGAACAAGATCACCAAGCTTGAGGTAGAATGCACGCGTTTGTTCTTGGAGTAGTGCTAATCTGTGTGCCGGTAGAATCTTGGAAAGTTGAAAAGGCTGAGAATTCTTTCTTTGCAGTCTAATCGCATAACGAAGCTTGAGGGTCTTGAGGAGTTAAACACCCTCGAAGAGCTTTATCTAAGCCACAACGGTGTTGAACGCCTGGAAGGTCTGGAACACAACGTGCGTCTCGTTATCTCACATTCTCTGCACCTCAATCTCACTTTTTGACCCAGTTAAAACTTACAACCCTCGACCTTGGCAATAACTATATTCCCGAGCTGGAAAATGTGTCACATTTGACACAGCTTCAGGAACTTTGGGTCTGTATCATGGCTCTTCACATTCGCTCCTTGCTGACATCTTTGAAGTTGAGCAACAACAAGATTCCTACTTTGCATGCGCTGGACGCCCAGCTGAAGCACATTTCGACCTTGGAAACGGTCTACCTCGAGGGAAACCCATGTCAAATTTCAGACATGGCTGGGTACCGTCGCAAGATCATACTTGCCCTACCGCAGCTCAAGCAGATTGACGCAACGTATGTGGCGTAAGTGTTTGATGAACCTCACTCAATTCTGTCCCGATCCAGATTCGTGAAAGCATAACGTTATATACCAAGGAATTGTATCGGCGCAGTGTAGTACATACTAAGTACACTGTACAGGAATCAAACTTTTACTCACCTTTCGCTCCCGTGACGAGTCTCTCGCATCACGTGTCAATCCCCTCCCGGACACTGGACAGCCATGTCCGGCAAGGCCAAGGCCAAGGGGATCAGCGCCAGTTCTTTCCTCGATCTCAAGGCCGAGGTTTCGAAGAAGGAAGATGAATTTACGCGCAATAAGGCTGCCGGGAAATCGAAATACATCGTCGGAGGCGTTCAGCGACCCGACAAGGTGGGGCAGTTCCAGCTATGTTCTGCAACGTATTGCTCACATCAAGGCCAGAAACCCACAGTATGGGCGCGACAGAATAAAGGCGTCAATCTGAGAGCGTCTCGGGATGTCGAACTCGAAGCAGTCAGCAAAATGACACTCGAATCTGCGCGTTCAGCACTTGAGCGCAAAGCCAAGATATATGACAAGCTCAAGAAGGGACAAACGGGCGGACTAAATGACAAGCAATACGAGTCCCTCCTTGTTGATGTGCTTTTCCCCCAAATATGTTCTGTCATATCTGTATACTGACTGGAAAGACACATGTAGTTCGACTCGAAGCCCATGGACCACTATGAATCCGACAGCGACGATGTCGATGAATCAGTAGAACTTGCGCGACCTGCTACTGCGGATGAAGTGGGTTTTTCTATATTTTCGATGCCTGCAGTTATTACAGCTGTAAAAGGACGACCCCATAGTGGAATATGAAGACGAATTTGGGCGCCTGAGAACAGCCAGACGTTCTGAGGTACCTCGTGATCTTTTACGCGCGAACGAAGAGAAGGGGTACGATGACGATGAGTACGTCCTCTAGCTCCAATTTACAAGCGGGTAGCTCACGCGTGCATCCAGGGATCTGGTCATACGTGAGTTGCTGCCCCAGCGCCGCTAATCCTGACGACCGTGTCATAGGCAATCCTGTCGGACACTTCCCGGTTTACCAACCTTCCGCCGATCGAGTTGCACAAATCGAAAAAGAGCACGCTGAAGCAAACAATCCTCTTGGAGTGCATTACGACGCGGCGAAGGAAGTACGCGCGAAGGGCGCAGGATTCTACCAATTCTCGCAGGACGAAGAAACCCGAAGAGCTCAGATGGAGGAGCTCAAGTTGGCGCGAGACGAGACGGAGAGGACCAGAAAGGACGCGGGGGCATTGGACGTTCTGCCGGGAGAGATAGAGGGGATGCAGGATCGAAGTTTGGCAGCGTCTAATGGCCGGAGTAGAGCGATGGAAAAGAGGAAACGAGAGCTGGAAGAGAGGCGAAAGGCGGTTGACGCGAAACGACAGAAACTGTCCGCTGGCTCGAGCAGCGCACCGATCGCAGCACCAAGTGATGCAATACTACCAACCGCCGACAGCGATCCGTTTGCTGCCCTGGAATCCGCAAATGCAGGCAAAAAAGCCCCTCAAACCGACGCAGATAAATTCTTAGCCTCTTTGGAAAAAGATTTTCTCGGTGGGAAACGGAAATAGGTATATTTTCTGTCCTCTTACTTACTTTCTCTTGAACTCTCTTGCTTCATAAACCAGCCTCTCCGGACATCGCAACGCAAACCGCCCCCCCTCCTGCTTATACGCGACATTTTCCTCTCCCCGGACAACCAACCTTCTCCGCACCGGTTCCCTACCGGAAATCACGTCCTCCATGAACTCCATCGCCTTCTCCAGCACGTCGAGAGCTGGCTGGTACACCGTTGCGTGCCCCGCATTGATTCGCACCATCCCGGTTCGATTTTCTTCCCTCACGAAAGCGAGCAGATTTTCCATTGACGACATCCACGAAACAATCGAACCTTCGCTGGGAAAGATGATAACATCCCGCTCGTACAACGAATCGCCCACATAGAGCATCTTCTCAGCAGCATCATAGAGGGCTAGTTCGTCGGGTGTGTGACCGGGCGTGTGCAAAATGGTAACACCTAGCGGGGCAAGCGACCTAGAGTGGATAGCGTGCTCGTGCGGCACTAGGATCGGGCTATACGAAGGCGTTTTGATTCCCAGACTCTCACAGAGACTGTGTGCCGGAAGATTATCGGTCGAAACAAAGGAAGGAGAGTGCGAGGAGACCAGAACGGGATAGCCCTTGAATTGTTCCACAGCAAGGATGTGATCGTAGTGGCAATGGGAGAGCACGATGATATAGTCCAGTTTCTTGCCCTCGTTGAGGGCTGCGCCGCCGTTGCAATCCAGTTCGACTTGTTCGATGAATTCTCTAAGGCTGGTTATGCCAATGTCAGGGTTGAGTGTAGCTCCTCCGCATCCTGTGTCGATTATGAGGATTGCGTTGGCCTTGGGCACTAGCTTTGCATAGATTTTAGGGTTCTCATTGTATACATCCGACCATTCGCTATCCAAAAGGTTCAGCGAAATGCTGAAGCATGCACTTTACTATACCTCAGAACAAAAGTACTGCCTGTCAGGCGCCTCGCGCGAAACGCTGGTTCTCTGGGTTTCCTATACCGGCGTTTCAAGAGGTACACGAAGGCAACAAGAACAGAGACTCCAGCGACGGTCCAATACCACAACAGCATTGCCGTGAGAGGTCAGGACAAAAGGTGAGAAATTCTAGAATCTACACACTACCCTCCAGAAACAGGGCATATGAATCGCCACTTCCTCTCCACCTTTCAATTCCACCTTCTCCGGATCATCTACCATCTCTGCATCGACACTCCACTGACTTCCGTCCAGAATTTTCTGCAAGTCCATGGCTTTGGGGTGTCGAGCAACCAGTATACTACCAAGATGGGATAAGCGGAGGTTCGGGGGCACAGGTATCGTTTCTGAAAATCATGTTTGTGAAACGGCGAACCGAGATGGGGGAGAGGAACCCTGAGAGAGGCCTGTGGCGGTGGATGCAGCAGCAAAGTACAAAACGTTGATTTGAACTTGGTCTGGAGTCATGATTATGTTTGTCACGGTGTACGCAACCGCATCGCCCTTCGTCTTCCTCTCCGAACATGAGCAAAGTCACCGAAAGATGGTGTCTGCGATGAGAGGGTGAACCGTGAGAGACACAGACTGCGCTCATTTTCGCACCCGCTCGGGACTAACCTAACCTAACCTAACCTAGTTGCCTATTCGGGAATCTCTGCTCTTTGCTTAGGCTAATGACCGTGGGGCCCTTCCCTGATGCTGAGCTCAATGAACTGCCTAGCATTCTCCATCTCGTCACTCGACGAAACTCTATGCTTTTCTTGGGTCGACCTTGGCAGCCTTCTGGTCAGCTTGAAGCAAGCTCACTAAGCGCTCAAGATTCTCTCATCTGCGCCTGTGAGCCTGAGAACATTGGCCGCGCAAACAGGCTCCAGGCTGTTTGAGCTTCACTCTAGTCGTCCCGTGGAGAATATCTCACCGTTTCGGCTTCGCAACGAGCCTTTTCAACGCTCTTTCGACTTTGATCTATTCTTTACCCTTCTATTCTTCTGTCTCGTTTCCTCTCAGGTGAGGCTGAGCGAAAACTGTCCTGGCTTCTGCTTCCTAGAAAGGGGATGCTATTTTGAAGTTGCGCTTAGCCCTCTACCAGCGGTTGGCCACGACCACCGTGGAAGCAAGTGAATGGGCCTGCGAGGGTCATGACGCATGTACACCGGGACAACGGAAGTTTTGGGACCACAACGTCGGGCGATACAATCCAACGTTCTCAATATGCCTCGGTAACAGAACCTTCGAAGCTGTGGCGCAGCTGCGAAGGGGCGAGGGTTTCATTACGCGGCAACTTGGGTGAAATATTGAATTTTTAAAAGTGCGTCGAACGAAGCTCGGCGGTCCACCATATGGGATTTGTGGTGTTGATCCAAACTTTGTCTTCTCCTAAGACTAAGTGATTCGACGTCGATACCAGTCCGTCGAAGGAAGACTCTTGGTTGGCTGCGGAGAAAAAATATTGAAGCACATCACGTATAGAATCTGCAGAAATGACATACACAAATTCCACTTCAGCCCAGTGGTGGAGAGCATTGTGGAGTCTATTCCTACGGGGAGGAGCCCGCATGTTGGGCCGAGAATAGCATGGTCCACATGTATCGTGTGCTCGCCCTGCCCGAAGCATTAGAAAGATTCGGGGTTGTTTCAAGTCCTTACAGAGTTTAAAATCCACCCCACATTTTCGTCAGAGACGGCGAAAACGCGTTTCCTGGTCTTGCGTAACTTGTACAGGTACGACAGGGTGTGTATAGTCTGGTCCAATCGACCAGATAGGCCCCCGAGCAAAACGATATCGTATTCCTAGATATTCGTGAGCAATTTCAAGGTCGCTATGAATGGTCAGACGTACGCCGCGTTGTTCCCGTGCCTCCTTATCTTGTATCGCGTACACACATTTCATGAGGTCAGTTGAATCTTGGTCCGGATCCTGGACGACAGGCACGCCCTGAACGGGTTATAAATGCCACGTATGCAAGCGCAGCGATGGACACAACTTGGGACAGATAAAAGTCTTTGACGTCGTCCCGAATAGAATCAAGATCGCCTTTGACGAGGTCCGGGAGGTAGCTTGAGGAAGAATGTGATTTTACAGTGCCTAAAAGGCCAGCACATACCAGCTTACAGTGAACGCTGGGCACCCATGGCATCGAAAAGACGGTTTGCGCCTCCGTCGGCGCAACAGTGCCACTGTGAAGAGTTCCAGAGCCGTAGAAAGAGCGCTTCTGAGAATGGCTGGTTCAAGATAACCAGGGCCCGGTTTGACTTCTTTCCCAGAGCGCTCTGGGCTTGAAGAAAGTCAACGTTCCAAGAGGTCATGGAGAATCGCTAATAACAGTTATCTTATCTCTCAGCGCAACCGATTCAGATAACGTCGCAAATAGATCTACTGCAAGTACTACTTCGGTACATCACTGACTATGACCCTTGGTTTCTCCTCGACCACGTCGAGAAACTAAGTGCGCCGATGACACCCACGACCAGTAAAGCCGTGCCAGCACCGACCAGTCCAAAACCCAGAGATATCCACGTGTTGTCCAAATTGTCCAACTTGGAATCGCGGTTATCGAAGACGGCCGTCTCCTCCTTCAGCTTGCGACGCCTTCGCAAGGATTCAGTGCTCTGCAGCTCAATGGAGGGCATCTCCAGCTGCTCAGAGGGGTTCCGGGAGATCACCGGTGATTCGGAAGGAAGTGTTGGGATTTCGAGTTGGAGGCTCGGGTGCAGTATGCGAGCGCGTTCAAAGTATTTCCCGGCCGCCTCCCGATCTCGCTTCCATGTATCTGTACCGGCTTCACCAAACGCGAGAGGCTGGGCGACTCTGAGTGAAGAAAGACTAGACGAGGTCGAGGTCAGAAGGGCGGAAGCCGCTCCTTCCAGGTGAAGCATTCCTGCTTGCAAATAAAGCTGCGCAAGCCCGGGGGGACCTCCCAGGCAATCCGCGTAGTACGAGATGGTACCTCGTGCTGCAGATTTCTCACTTTCTGCCAAGCCCACCGTTGCATGTAATGGGAGATACTGAGAGACGAGTTTCATTGTTGCGGAGGGTGTGTGGCTTTGGTGCCATGCTCGCCTGACGCGAATGTAAGAAGTACACAAGGGTCTGGATATGAAACCAACTCACATGAAATATTCGAACGCTTCTTCTTTGTCTTTTCTAATGTCGAACAATTCGAGTGCAATTAGTACGAGACTGGTTGCATCCATATTATATCTGTGCTCAAGTTCATCACTGGCCTTGAAGACAATAGAGTTCGCCATGTTAGGCGACAAGGTATCAGGCGCGGGACCGACGATTAAGGAGGGCCAAATGATGGACTGCTTTTTCTCAAGATGAAGAGTAAGCAGACGCCCTGAGCGATTCGAATGCAGTGACTCGAGCGACGAATAATACGAGGAGGGCAGGCTTAGCTGCGTCTGGCCGGGGGAGCGCTCACGTGAGACGGGGTGCGAGCTGCCTACTCGCCGAGATGCTGGTGCTGCTTCATCCCCGGAAGATAGATTTGGGGACGAGTACCCCACGGGGGACGACAAATCCTCCGAATCAGACACAGGACCACTCTCAAGAGACGCCGCGAAACTGCTGGAGATTTCGAGGTCAGAGATGAAGGCGTATGAGGACTGTGTCGAGGCTGTGGACGCCGTGGAGCTGGTGCGCTCCCGCGCGGAGAGGCGCGCGCGCGATGGGGGTGGCTCAAGCTGCCACATTGAACTCGTGTGGTCCACGGGCGAGTATAGACGACCCTGAGTCCTCGTGTCAGAACCATCAGCCGCTCACAATGATGACATGCCTTGAGTGAAGGAGGCTGGCCACCTTTGACGCCCGCTACGATGTAATTCCCCGTGGGGTCGATTTCGACATGGATCTAAACAGCCTTTGTCACCCAGAGAGATGCATGAGCGCCAGAGCACGGCTCACGTCGGCCTCGGATGTCCCGTAGGGAACAAGAAATAAGACGGTCGCCTAGGCTGGTGAATACACGTTTGTCCGCGAACAAGGACACGAGGTTCACCTGGTCGTGCGACTGCGCAGGCCGCGCGGCTCCCTGAGTAAGCATCGGTTCAACAACGGGTACGGATGCATACCTGGTGCCAAGAATAAGAGGAATTGCGTTGGGACTCGGTAGAGTGCATGGTGTTGTGTGAAGAGCAGTTCCGGTTCTATAACGTTTATTATGTATCGGTTCACATCAGGCCTCTGACGATTATCCTTGCCGACGATGACAATCAGACAACATCTCCGCAGCCGACCATTGAAGATCTGCAGCTTTGGATTATCGCAAACTACATACAGTATACTTCGCCACCCTCCAAGACACTGCAATGGAGCTTACAAGCTAGTATCAAGTATCACAATGAGGACGATCGAAATCGAACTGTGCCTCTCTTGTGGATCCGGACTCGGACCCCAGCACTTGAGCCATCCTTTCCGAACGCAGCCAGAAGATCCCCAGTGGTTGGGAAATGACACCTAGAATACCTTCTACAGTCAGCGCTTTGCACCTTGTCTACCTGAAGGAAACTTGTCAACTGGATTCAGTGAAACACACTCCAGCCAATAGCCTTGACTCGACCTGGGAACAAACGTTTCTCAATTCATGTTAATTGACATTGCGCTGTCAAAACGAAGGCTCAGATTCTCGATAATGTGTTCAAGGGGCTCTACAAGGGCGATGCACCTCAGCGTTTGTCGATATTCTACGGCGTGGCTACATGCCATGGCACAGGCCTTCAGAACATTACGGGCGTGTCAATGTGGTTGTACAAAGCAGCGCGACGTCGCAGATCCAGTCCTTTGGTAGGAAGGGCTCGATGCTCGCGAAGAACGCGGGGAACGGGACTGCTTGTAGCGTGCGTACTACCCTCTACTCCTCCCTGCTGTTCGTTTTCTGTCTAATCTTACAACGCGTTGGCAGTGGCGCGACACGACCCTCTGCATGTCCCTCGTGTAGCCGGAAGAGGAAAGAGGAATATCAATGCTAGCCGTATGAAAAAAGCCTTGCTTTCTTCCGCCGAGGATGGCGCCACGGCGGAATTTCAGTTAAAGGAGACGGACGTGGGAGATTTCCACCACCCCTCCTAGCGGCCGAAGCCGAGGCGTGGGCGCGCACCAACGAAGTGGAAGCCATCGGCCCGGACGCGTCTTCAGCAAGCACGACAGGCGCATGCTCTGGGCTTCGTACGGCGCCTTTGACCTGGACTCGGTGTGGGAGACATACTACGAGGATCGCGAGAAGTACGAAAAGCTCATGCAGGCGGAAGGAGGCGGATCCGGAGGGGGTGTTCACGGCTAATAATCTGTGCCACGCGCGGCAAAGGAGAGGGGGGAGGCGGCTCCGGCTTTTTAGATTCGATTCACGTAGCAAACTTAAGTACGACTTCGAGAGAATTGCCGCATATGTATGTTTCGTAGAAAGAGAATACTTAGTGTACAATATAGTAAGTAGTAGCTTTCTTGTACAGTGTTAAGTGTTGTCAATTGAGGATACGCGCATATCCAGTATTCCGATGCGGAAGGAGGAGGCCGATGCAGAATGATACTGTTTGAGAGCGGCAACGGAGGCCCACCGTTACCACGTTCCCGCGGGAGCATGCATACACGATACACGTAGAGCGCGGAGCTCTTCTCCTGCGTGCCTTAATGCCCAGGTACTAGCGCAACGCAACGCAACGCTTCGAAGCCGTACCGGGCCTCGTTACGTTGGCGGCGGAATGCATATGCGCGCTCCCGCTCACATCATTGGACGGGCGGGCCCGCGGCACCCCAACTTGAAGCCCGTATGGCGAGTCGGCTCCGGGCTGGCGGGGGCGAGACGAGACGAGTTGGGCTGAGACAGCGCTGACTTGAGAAGCGTCAGAAAGAACTCGTCGAGCGACTCGGCTAGGGTACGGACCCCAAAGTTGCGGGTCAGCTGCGGGGTCACTGTCTGCACCGGGGGTAGCATGCATTGCATACATACCTACATACATATGTATGAGATGGGTGCGTGCCAGACTGGCAGGCCAGACAAGCTGACCATCGTCGTTCATCTCGCCAGAACAGGCGGCATTTACACTCAGGCGCCCTACCGTTCCATTACGTACCCTCCGCAAACACCGCCTGCCGCCTCGTAACCCGAATCGCATCCCGCGCGTGCAGCTCAGGGAGCAGCGCCGCAAGCGTGCCCCTGAACGCTTGCGCATCGACCTCACCGTGTGAGGGGAGGTAGAACTCGAGCGTGCGGAGCCCTTCAAAGGCGGGGCCGTCGAGGATGTGTGCGGCGCTTTGGTGCGCGGAGGACGCGGCGAGTTGGCGTTGGCGCAGGAGGAGGGGGAAGAGCGTCAACGTGCCGAGGGATAGCTCTTCCAGGCAGGGTGTGGAGTGGCGAGGGCGTGCAGGAAGGTGGGGAGGTCGGGGGCGGGGTAGGCACGGATGGTCAGGCCTGTTGAGGACACCCCCACATGGCATCTAGGATGCGGAGGGAGCGCAGAGACGCGGGGAAGCGTAGTAGTTCTGGGTACCGGGGAGTTCAGAAGAGCGCTTAGCGTTGAAGGGATTTTCGAACGTACGGATGCTGCGTGGGGAGTGGAGTTGGACCGTCAGGCGCTCGAGCCGAGGGCCTGCTAGGAGTTCCGAAGATATGGGGAGGGGAACATGCATGCGGCCCGGGCGCCTCTTCTCGGCGGTGTGCAGATGCAGGCCGCGCGGACGGAGGCAGAAGGCCGCTCCACTTGAGCCATGATAGCATGATGGTATTGATACCGAGGTGGAGTGTTTCGAGATTCATTCGGAGGAGCGGATGTCTGATTGAACCTCTGCGTCGGTGTGCGCTTTGTGTACCACCAAATTCTCGAGGCGCAGTGTCTTGAGCGATGGAAACTGGAGGAGAAGGGATTTGAGGCGTCGTGAGACGGGAAGTAGGTGTCGGAGAGGGCGAACGAGGTGATGTTCGTGAACGACAGGTGTTGCAGGCCAGAGCACCCATCTCCCCACGGACACGAAGGTCGTGGAGGTTCGATAGAGCGGGGAGCACGGCCCACAAAACTTGCAGCTCTGCGTACCTGAGGCCGTCGCCACAGAGACGCTGGAGGCGGGTGGATATTGTGTTGTTCGGGATCGCAGGAGGTCGAGGAAGGAGTTCACCTTGCTTGGGGTCACCTCCACCACGTTGTGTGAGAGGTGGTATCGGCTTGCTCCGACCCACTCGCGGCAGACGAGGCTACAGACTCGCAAGGCAGCAGGGTCGTCATGTAGGTTGTCGATTACGCGGTCGATGACTTCGAGGGGAAGAATGGCAGGCATTACCTGATACTCTGTACTGTCCTTACTTCCTAGATGCGTATGTCTGCGTGTTACTTCTGTCGAGCCAGCGTCTTGTGATATCAATCCCTGGAATGATGTGTGCTCCGTTGACTGGACTGGATCAGTCCTCTACTTGTTTGTCTTTGTTCATGTTGTGCGCTGTGGATCCGGACGCGCGAGTAAGTAGGAGTAAGTACACTCAATTCCTCCTCCTTATCCTTATGCTTCGACTTTTCATTTATCGCGTGCGAGGTCATGAAAGATGCATTCGTGGCGTAGAGTGGGTTCGTAGTAAACTAACTAACTAAAATTATCATGTCCTTGCATTAGATTGAACAGTGGTCGCAATCCGCTTAATGGTATCCTTTTCCTTAGCCATATGTTGAATCAGCAGCCCATCCAGCCGCCGCACGGACTCCCGCGTCTTCTGGTTGCCCCGCCAGTCCCGCAAAGTTTGATCGCTGGTGTGAGGCCGCCGGTGAGGGTGAGCGCCCGACTCCGCAGGGGGCGAGATGAGTGGGTGCTGCTGCGTGTATCTGTAAAAGTCGAACGTCGATGTGGGCGGGCCATGGGCGAGGTCGCTCTTGCCGCCCCGCCGCTCCGTGAAGAACGACGGGAGCGCGGGGACGTTCCCTACGGGCTGGTGCGCGTGGCCGTCCGCCGAGCGGCTCACGTAGGGCGTGGAGTGGTTTCCGAGCCGCATCAGCAGCGATCTGGAGCTGGACGAGGCGGAGGGTATATTTGAGATGGCCTGCGTCCGCGGGTCCATGTAGACCGGGGTATGGGGCGGCTCGAGGTCTCCTTGGTATGAATCGTCGTCGGAGTCCGAGTCGAGGTCGTCCATGGCGTTGGGCTGGCTCTGTATGGTATCGAAGAAGGAAGGGGGCGTGGTAGGCGCAGGCGCGGAACGAATCGAAGGATGACTTGTCGAAGGTATCTCCACAGCCAAATGAGTATTTCGGCGACGAGGAATGGTCGGTGAACTGGGCCCTGGTTCGAGTATTTCTGAAGATTCAGATACCACCGGGGTTGTGGATGACGCGGGAGGAATACGGGCAGTAGGGCCTATACGCCCAAGGGAGGATTTTCGTGGAGGCGGGGAGAGAGGCGTGATATGAGCGAGAGAAGAGGAGACTCTCGGAGGTGGGGATACCGTACTTTGCCGAGGAGATGCGACAGACGGGGGAGCCCGACTGTCCGAGCTCTGACGCAAGGACGATTCACGCGGCGGAGCGTTGATGACGGGAGGCTGGGTGAGGGCATCCTGGAATGCAGAAGTCGTCGGAGAGGGCTGAGAATAGATGGATAATGACGGCCGGGCATCCGGTACAGAAGACGATATGGAAGGTCTGCGGTCATCTTCTTCAGAGTAGTAGGAAGTCGCAGTTTCAGAGCTGGAACGTCCCTGCACAAGACTAGAGCCCTCGGAAGACTGGCGTTGTGGCGGCGGCGGGCTCAACAATGAATCCCGAACACCCGTCTCATACGTGTCCGAAAGACGAGGCGTCGACCCCATCTGCGCAGGGTGTACCGTTGACTCAAGATTAGTGGGAAGGCTCGTCTGCGAGATGGAATAGAGGGGGTTAATAATTTGCCTCCGCGGCGGAGGAGCCAAGGGGGTCAGTGGTATCGAAGGCGTCTCAACGCGCAATGGGAGGCAACTTGACGGGCGAGGGGGGTGTCAACCTCGGCAGAATCTCCACGGGTCGAAAGCACTGAAGACAGACGTTCCTCAACAAGAGGAGGGGACACGATTCGCTGGCCGAGCATTGACTTGTCAGAGACAGGGGAAATCTTTGTGGGAGATGATAATGCGCGGGAGGAGGTAGAGTTGCTGAGCGAGTGATTTACGGCGGCGTGGAGCAAATCTCTTCGCCAGGCATCCTCCGCTGAAAATCCACCGGGACTGTGCGGTGGTAATCGATCGGCCAGGACGGCGGCACCAACCGAGTCCTCTACACCCATTCCATTCAGAGCTGCGGCCTGGACCGCAAAAGGGTAGCTAGCAGATGGTGGTGGCAGATCGACGGCATCCGTCGGATCAATGACATCCACCTCACTGTGCCCCCCAAAGGACTCTTCCCGCATGTTACCACGGGATTTCATCTCCTGTTCAGCCTGTTTGGCAGCCATCGCGATGTCGCGCATCTGTTCTCGCACAACGACGACACGACCCGAGGGATCCTGTGGGGACCTGGACTGTGGTGGCGCCTGAGAAGAGGACCTTCGGCGAGGAAGCTGAGGCAGATAAGCAGAAGCAGCGGTGGAGTCGGAGGTTGTCCGCAGAGCAGGGTCAGCGATTCAAAGGTCGGTGAGTTGCCTGTAGGCGTCGATGGTTTTGAACGCGACTTGCGAAAGATGTCGAAGAACGTGGGCGTCGGAGAGGGACGCGACTGTTTTTTGGAACTCACCGTCGCGAAGTCGGATGACGACGGCTTCGCGTGGGCGGGGGGCAGGAAATAATTGTTCTTGACGAGGAGGCGGAGACGATATGATACATCATCGCCGTCGTACTCCTGCATGTCAAGCTCGGGATCATAGGATGAAATGTTGCCGTTATCTTCTTGGGGCGCCATGGAACGCGGAGACGGCGGTGAATCTGTGCCTGAAGCCGTGGAAGCAGACGTGGAGGCGGGTATATGGATGAAGAGCTGCCCGACTGTGATAGTGCGGAGCCGACAGAGCCGCGTACATTGCTGCTGCCACCCAAGTCGTGCAGCTGCGGGATAGACGGCCGCGAAAACGCAGAAGGCTGTGGAACGGTGGAGATTGCAGGCAAATTCTTGGCTTGCTCTGCCGCCTTGGACTGCATGCAGTGAGATAAATTGCGATAGTGGACACCGGAACGCACATGTTTCGAAGCAGCCTGTTCTTCCGGCGACATTTCCTGCGGCTCACCCACCCACTGGGGAGAAACAGCAGGAAAGGTAGAGATATCGGGGCAGGGGAGCTCTGTGTTCTGGAGCGGGTGCGGGTCCTGGAACGGCGTACGAGGCTCATTACAGACAGCCCGATCAAATATATCATAATGTCTTTTCAGTTTCTGCCCCAGACCGACGGCTGGCTTCCCAAATGGCAGCTGCTCGTCACTGTCCTCGCCGTCTTCAACAGCGCCCAGAACTTCACAACCCTCAAACTCACTAGACGCATCTACAACAAGGTCCCTCCTGCAACAAGTACTCCTTTTTTCCGTCAATTTTCGGCGGTCTGTTGAGCTCGCGCGACAGTAACACCTCTGCAAGCGCGCACCTTTGCGGCATGGACGATAACTTCGGCGGTGGTACGAGGATACGCCGCCTACAATCTTAACCAAAAAATGTGTGCCTTTTCCTCGCATTTTCGCGTCATCCTGAATTCCCGAAGCGTGTACGACATGACTCTGTTCACCTACCTCATTGCATTCGCCCATTTCGCGTCGGAATTGCTCATCTTTCGCACCGCGACACCAAACCCCGGTGTCATTGCTCCGGTCATCGTCTCCAGTAGGTTCAAAGTCACGCGTCTCCTTAAATTTTTATCAACTCGTCCCTGGGCCTTCTAGCGACGTCCCTGATATGGATGTTCTCGCAATACGATTTCTATGTCAAGTCTTGAGGCCTAGGGGAGTTGAAACCAGGCTCCTACCCAGCGCACGTTACGGGGTTGGGGGAAGACACAGTCAGACAGTAGGGGGTACGCAGAGTGGATTCCGTGTATATGTAATACAAAATGACAATAAATGATAAGCGAGAACTACTGCTTCCGAACTTCAATGCCCCCAACCCCTCCACGGCGGCTGGCATTTAAACAACCGTAAACAACATAGCCACCTGCCGCCACCCGGTCGATTCGTCGTCAACAAACTCCGTCGTGTCAATTGTGCGGCCCTTCTCAACACATCTGTCCCCCTCTATTTCGAATAATGGCTCAAAATGAGCCCGACAAACTTCGTCTCAGCAAAACTCAGGCCAAAATCCAAGCGGGTGGCTATGTGTTTACGGTTGTTAAATGCCAGCCGCCGTGGAGGGGTTGGGGGCATTGAAGTTCGAAGCAGTAGTATCGCTAACAATGATTCTGCCTTTTTGGTATCATAACATCTGATCTCTCTGATTTAGATAAAATACATTATACCACTGCTCTGTCTTCCCCCAACCCGTAACGTGCGGCTGGGTAGGAGCCTGAGTTGAAACACAATTTATTGCTATTTGCACCCTGAGGACACACGTCATGAATAAGGCGTCAGCATTGCCAACCTTTCTTGGCGCTTGTGTGATTTGGTGCAACCTCGCTTGTGCCAGGGTTGTACGCGCATAGACGACCTCCGTAGCCTTCGGTAGCCCTCGGTTGGCGAGAGAGCATGTGCAGGCCTGAGGTCCGGCCGCTCGACAAGATATTGCCGGTCCAGACTCCGACAGAGCAGGTGATCTCTACCCCGCATCGTGATCTCCTAATTTGTCAAAAAAATATATAAAGTTGGTTCCGTTCCGCTTTCGAAAAACCACCGTCATCACCGCTTTCTTCTGGTATCGATGGCCTCCAGCGTAGTGTCCCGCTACCCTCCAGAGCTCCTCTTGACCATCTGTGCATACATACACTCCAGCTGCATACCGTCTCATATACCTTCCCTCGATCCTCTCGTCGTCGAAGAGAACGGTGTCCCCACTGCTTTGCCCTCATCTTTGCCTTCTGCTAGCTGGCCGGAACCGGTGCACGCCGTACTCTTGCCTCACTATGTCTCGTCAACCACGCTTGGTACGACGCTGCGAAACCCTGGCTGTGGGACAAGCTTGAGGTCCGCTTACCGCGTAATTACATTTTTCCGTATCCGTGGATGCTTGTTCACCCCCCATTTCAGGGACATTTCTCTCAATTGTAGAGGGCATCTCCTGGGATTACGACGAAGAAACCGTTGACATGGTCATGGACAATACTATCCGTGCTGCTGCCTTGGCCGCGGCCAACTCCGCTCACACTGAAACAGCCCAGGCACTTGAGCAACGCATCATCCTCTCGCTTGATGCCCCAGAAGAATCAATACCCCTTGAATTGCTTTCCCCTGTCGCGTCCCGTGAGCCCAGTCCGCGCCGGTTGCGCCCGAAGAGCGCTTCACCTGCACGCTGGAAAATTATGCGCACCATCAGCGACGCTGTGCAGACTCTTCTGGAGCTCGATCCTGGCGTATATGGTACTTTCTTTCTTTCTGCCACTCATGCTTTCCCCTCATTGAATTCTCACTCCAGTTCCCACTCCAAACGACCCGAGGCCTGGGCGATTCGTACGCCACTCGATTTTAACCATTTCCGGACATTGGGGATGCGTCGCTCCGTGGAAGAGGGTGTTAATAGCCCCTTCGTTACGTCCCACAGAGTCGAAGCGATCATCAAGGTTCGTCTCACTGCCATTAACATAAAATTAATACGTCGCGTCTCATGTGTTCCCAGGAAATGCCTAACCTACTCGTTTTCGGTGCCACCGAGTTTATGGATGGTTCGCTCAATCTCCGGATTCTAAACGAACTTTTCCTTCGGGGAACTCCATCACGTGGGGTGGTCAACCCACAAGAGGGCGCGCGCTCTTGGATCTGCATGACAGCGAGGAAGAGGACCGTGACAGGAGACGAGATTGTCGAGAGCTCCAGGCCGTTGACCTCACAGGCTGCATCAGCTCCGTATTCGTTAATGCGCTGGACGAGTTCGCTGCTGCTCATTTGCTTCCGCTGGAAGAAAACGAGGAGCGGATTTCCTCCCCTCGCAAAAACTTTCGTGATCCTCTGGTCTTCCCTGGCCTCCGGCGCCTGGGCATGCGTGGTGTGAAGAGCGTGGCTTCTCGTACTTTGACCGCTTTTGTGCTGTCGTTCCCCAACCTCACGCACCTCGACCTCTCCGGCACGCGGGTCAGCCCGAATTACTCGCGGGCCTCGGTACGTCGCGAACCGTCCGTCTTCAGTCGCTAGCTCTCGCTCGCTGCGTGAAGCTGACGGGCGACAGCATCACTGACCTTCTTGTGAACTCTCTGGCGACCCATGACCTCGTTGAACTGAACTTGTACGGCGACGTGACATACAGTTCCCCGCTGTCGGGGGACAACCTTTTAACCCTCTTTACTCGGGCCCCATGCTTCACTTCCGGCAAATTGGTATACCTCGATTTGTCTAGTGCGCCCGTCACGGAGGCCTTGCTGCAGAAGGTTAGCACACAGCCACAGCTGCGCTCCGTCGGTCTCTCAAACATCGCGGACCTGGACCTCAGCGCCGTCGGAGAATTCATCCGGACAAAAGCGGTGAACGTCGAGGTTCTAACACTCTCGGGCACGTCCCCGGAACTCGACTGCGGCTCACGAGTCGGAGGTGCGCGGAGATCGGCGAGCCAGTCATCCATCGCCTTGCACACCCACATAATCCGGCCTTTGTGCACGCCGCCGTTCTCGTTTAGCCTCTCCTCGTCGTCGCGGCCGAGCCGCGCCGCCACCCACACGGCTGCGTGTCATCGAGCTGTCGCCGGCCATGCTGAACGCGCTCGGCATGGGTGCCGGATCGTGGCGGATCATCCGGAGCAAGGGCGGCAGGGGATGGTATGTCGACACCGCCTCTGGCTGGGCTGCAGGCGAGTTGCGCAGGGATCTCCAGAAAGATCATGCGTGGCGACGTCACCTTGAGCAGCTGTCGGCTGCCAATGGCAACGTGAGCAGCGGCGTCGGCTGGCACGCGCGAAAGATGGAGGTCCGTGATTCTTCCTTGCGTTGTTGCGCGCAGTTTACTCATCTCGGACAGATATTGTATGGGCACGGCATGCTTGGGCATGAAGATGGGCTGTATGGGGCTGTGTCTTTTGCTTACCAGGGTTGAGTTGAAAACGCGAGCGCTGTGAAAGTTGATCCGCGTCGCGTATGGCGGTGGGCCGCTGCTGTCAACTATACATACTGTACTTCTCGCCCTGTGCAACGAAATTATACAGCAACTGGAAGAAGCTACAGCCGTCGTTGATTGTAGCGCAAAAGCGGTGTGAATGCGCAGCAAGAGTATGCGGACACCCGAAGCTGAGGCCAAAGCGCCAAGGAAAACATAGAAATGATGTGGAACATAACAACAGCTTTCGTCTCTCTTTTATCCCCTCTCCCCTCTTATCTATTCTCGCCTCCCGCCAATGGGTATGTCTCACTCCACCGCCAACTTGGGTTCCTCGTCATCATGCCCAACAGCATCGTATGAGGGGTCCACGACGAACCAACCTCTCGTGCGGGAAGATTCAACCATCCCCAGTGACGAGGATACAAACTGGCCCTTCGATGCGAAACAGGAGGACAATGACAGGGACCGAAGGCACAGAGACCGGCTTCAGCCTGTCACGCACCGCAACACAGTTGTTCACACCCCAAAGAAGGTGGCCAAGCCACCTGGTGTCTTGAAATCTATCAGGTCTATCATATTCGCATCTTGGTTGAACGTTCTGCTTGTCTTCATCCCAATATCGGCGCGTGTAATGCTCCACTGGTGTATCGTGTGCTGAAACGTGTATGCAGTGGGCATTCAACTTCGCGGACAAAGATCAACATACTCTCGTTTTCGTTTGTGAGATTTGCTCATTGATGTCTGGCATCTGCCCTCGCTGATAGCAGCATGGAAGTCTCCTTCCTGGCTATCATACCTTTGGCAAAAGTGCGTCGATCCGCATATCCTTCGCCTTTCATTCATCCAATCTCGTTCAGCTGCTCGCCTTCGCAACAGACGAGCTGTCGATACGTGTCGGTCAAACTCTTGCCGGTCTCCTTAATGCAACTCTCGTGCGCCTATTCTTTTCTCTGGTTTTCTCATATTAAGACACGTTTTAGGGCAATGCGTAAGTTTGCTGTATGAAATCTATCATTACGTTCTCATCTTCGTTTTAGGGTCGAGTTGATTGTGGCTGTATGTTACTACTTGATACCGCTCGTTTTCGTTTCCGATTTCTCTTCAGATCATCGCCTTGGTCAAATGCGAACTCAGTGTCGTCCAATCGTCCTGTACGTCACGGCGCTTAATACACGATTAGAGTTTCTCTGATCTGCATTTTTCAAGTGATTGGCTCCATCTTAAGCAACCTTCGTAAGCGCCCGTCGCTCTTGGCGCGGGCGGCTATCTAATCATTCCAACTGCAGTGCTGGTGCTGGAATGTGCTTCTTCGCTGGCGGCGTCAAATTCTCTGAACAAGGCTTTGGCGCCAGTATGTCATCTTCACCTGTTCGTTCATGGACCCCGCCATATATATTTTACTTCAGGTGCTACCCAGCTCAACTCCTCCCTTTTGACCATCAGCGTCATCGCTGTTCTTTTGCCGGCTGCATTCCGGTTCTCGGTCACAACGCAATCCGATCCCGACTCGGGCCAAGATATTCTGAAACTCAGCCGCGGGGTACGCGTTTACTGTAATCCTAGGGTTTTTTGATCTTAATCGTCTCTTGCTCAGACTGCCATCATCATGCTCTTCAGTCAGTCTTCGGGATCTTGGACTCGATGTCGTTCTGATACCTAGCAGTCTACGCGTCTTATCTCTTTTTCCAACTTTTTTCTCACGCGGCCCTTTACGACGACAAGAGTGACGACAGAATCCGCTCCACCAGATATGCGCCTAGGCCTGCAAAGATCAAGAAAAACGGCGAACAGACTGACTCCCCCACCACCGCTACCGCTACGCTGTCCCCTACGCCCGATCCGGAACGCAACGCCGGCCAGGAGGAGGTGAAGGAAGAGGCGGATGAAGAGGAAGAAGTGCCGCAACTCGGTTTGTTTGTGACAATCGGGCTACTGGTCGTTGTAACTGTCGTGAGTGCTACTCTTGCAATGTCGGCCGATATCTAATTCCTCCAGGTTGTCGCCGTTACTGCCGAATGGCTCGTTGACTCCATCGATGGCCTGACTGACACGGGAAATATCAGTAAAGAATTTGTCGGTATCATCTTGCTGCCCATCGTTGGAAATGCCGCAGGTTAGCATTCGCTCGTCTCGTTGTTCTCCTTCGATATAACGGCATCTACAGAACACGTTACTGCGGTCTCTGTGTCTGTGAAGGACAAACTCACTCTGAGCTTGGGAGTTGCCGTTGGATCGAGTATTGTGAGCCTATAAAGTGTTTGGCATCACTTCATTCGCTAATAATGGTTTTACAAGCAAATCGCCCTCTTCGTGATTCCGTGCGTCCCTCTCTCAATTCCATCCTGGCATGAGCTAGACCATGTTATACAGATTTATTGTCACCCTCGCTTGGTGGCTCGGCAAGCCCCTCACTATGCTTTTCGACCCCTATGAATCTGTCTCAGTATTCTTGGCCGTCCTCACCGTGAATTACTGTGTCCAGGACGGAAAGAGTAATTGGTTGGAGGGAATGATTCTCATGTGTACGTGCACTCGCATCGATGAGAGCAGCATCAGTAGCGGTTGGGAGATTTGATCACGACGCGTGACACACTCCCAATTGCTGCTGGTTCTTGAGTCCTCGCAGTCCCGCATCCAGTACTGACTTTGCCCTGTCCAGGCCTGTATCTTATTCTCGCAGTCACCTTCTGGTAGTACGTGCTGTTTCTCTCCTTCTGCTTCTGTTTCTGACTGCTCCTGGTTCTCAGTTATCCTGGTACTTCAAACGAATTCTCGTCCATCCTTCCGACCTGCCACACGTAGTATACACACTACATATACCCGCTATCGACCCTTCTCCAACTGTATTTTATTACTTGCCAGCATTATCTAGTCAACTCCATTGGTAGTTATTTGTGTAGCCCTCGGTAATTGGACAGCATAAAAAGGACAACAGACTTGGTTAGGACGCGTGCATGCTATCTACGAATCACTGTACATGAAACCATAGAATAGAGACGAATATTATCCAACAAGCACTTTTAACTCTCAAAGGTGAAAAACAGCACAGGCAAGCCAATGGTCGAGGCAGGAAGCTCGAATGCGCCAGTTACTGTTGATTCAAATATTTCTAGTTTCCCATAACTTCTGAAGCGGAGGCGCGAGACCGTTGACCAGAGAACTAACTGACTGCCAGATGTCCTCTGCCACGACCTCCCTGGGTCTTCCAGCATCGATCGTCACCCATGCAGCCTGGTCGAACTCGGCCGAGATTTCTTGAAAGACACTGCGCACTTTTCGCTGCAGCTCCTCCTTTTCGTAACGTTCCTCTCCATATCCGCCGCGTTCCCTGGCCTTCTCCGGTGTGATATCGAGGAACAAGGTGAGATCAGGCGCAGGGAGAGAGACTTCGGGGGAGCGACACCAGTCTAATGGCAAACCCTTGGCTGTTGAGAAGGCAACCCCAGAGAACGAATATCTATCACAGACGACCGTTGTGCCCTGAGCAAGGAGCTGCTCGATCGTGGCACTAGAAAGATGTGTTTGAAATGCGACTTGAGACGATAAGACGCGTCGTACGCGAGCTCCCAGCGGTTGGCAGAAAATAGAAGATGGATGGCGCGGTCGTCGAGCTCGGATTGAGAACGCAGATACGAGTCTATCATAGAACCGATGGCCGTCGTGCGTTCTGGGACGCGTTGAGACATTTGCGAGGCGATTGGACATTGATGATACCTGGAAACTTGAGAAGCTTTACCGGGATTCCTTCAGCCTGTAGACGAGATTGTAAGGCGGCAACCTGGGTGGTTTTGCCGGATCTATCGAGACCCTCGATGGCGATGAATGCGCCGCGGTTGGACATGCGATCAATATTTGGTTTGTCTCTACCGTCACCATGTCTGTACTCGCACCCATCATTTGCGACAACGGGACTGGTTATTCAAAAGTCGGGTACGCGCCTCCTCGTACCCAGGCGGGCAGCAACACTGACCTCGTGCGTTCCCAGATTTGCAGGCAACTCAGATCCTTCCTTGTACGTTGTGCACTACCCCGCAGTATTCCGCAGACATTCATCGTCTTTGCAGTGTTTTTCCGACCGCGATAGCAACCAGAGGGTCTGCATCTCAGTCTTCCAACGCGCCCGCCATCCCCACGAAGCCCGGTCATCTGGCCTCTAAACGTGGGGTCGAGGACCTCGACTTCTTCATCGGTGATGAGGCCTTGGCGAACGCAAAGACTCCCGGCTATGGCGTTCACTACCCTATTCGTCATGGCATGATAGACAACTGGGATCATATGGAGCGTTATTGGGAGCAGACCATCTTCAAATACCTACGCGCTGAGCCAGAAGACCACTATTTCCTTCTCGTGAGTCTCGGCCATTTCCTGTCAATCACTGTAGATGTTCAACTGCTTCGTCTCAACAGACTGAACCCCCGCTCAATGCGCCCGAAAATAGAGAACAAACGGCCGAGATCTTCTTCGAGTCCTTCAACATCAAGGGCCTTTACATCGCTGTGCAAGCTGTGCTTGCCCTTGCCGCTTCATGGTCTTCCAACCGGGTCACCGATCGCACGCTCACGGGTACGGTCATCGATTCTGGCGACGGTGTGACGCACGTTATTCCGTGTGCGGAGGGCTATGTCATCGGCAGTGCGATCAAGCACATCCCCATCGCTGGGCGCGACATCTCCCAGTTCGTGCTCAACTTAATGCGTGAGCGCGGTGAAATGGCAGCTGTTCCCCCGGAGGACCAGCTTCGCGTCGCGAGCAGAGTCAAAGAGAACTACAGCTATGTTTGCCAGGACATCGTGAAGGAGTTCAGAAAGTACGATGCGGACCCGTACGCGCATTTCCAGAGATATGAGGGCGAGCATAGCGTCACGGGAAGGGTGTGTATCTCTTCTCCGTATCTTACTATAGCCTAACAACACGCTAGAAATACGGGGTAGACGTTGGATATGAGCGCTTCCTGGCGCCCGAGATCTTCTTTAACCCCGAGATTCTGTCCTCAGACTTCTTGACCCCTTTGCCCGAAGTCGTCGATGAGACAATTCGGCAATCACCCATCGACGTCCGTCGCGGTCTATACAAGAACATCGTGTTATCCGGTGGCTCTACCATGTTCCAGCACTTTGGCCAGCGCCTCAAACGCGACTTGAAACAAATCGTCGATCGCAGATTAGACGACTTCGCACTCGCGAGCGGTAGCTCCCAGAAGGTGCCAAAGGTTTTGCTATAATTGAAGCGCGCTGATGTGCCGCAGTCCTCTGGTGTCGAGGTCGAAGTCATCTCTCACAAACGTCAAAGGTCAGTCTCTCACAATTCAACATACGCTCGATTTGACGTATCTCAGGTACGCCGTGTGGTTTGGCGGGTCTCTGCTCGCCTCTCTGGTGAATCTCTCCCATTCTTTTGGTGTTGGATGAAACTGAACACCTTTCAGCCCGAGTTCTACACGTCCTGCCACACCAAGGCGCAGTACGACGAGATCGGGCCAAGCATCTGCAGACGGTATCAGATTTTCGGCAGTGCGACCTAAACTACATAACAAACCCTGTATTTTTTCGCAATAAGTATTGTTCTCGTGGAAATCGCTCAACAGGAAACTAATGTCGCAGCCATGCATGTGAAATAAGTAGCCGTTTGATTCCTGCCGATATAAAATACTAGTCTACAATTTCGCCTTTTCCGGCTCCCCAGTGCCGAAGTTGGCCACCATCTGAACGACCAAGTCAGCCAGTACACTCGGAACAACTCACAACCATGGCACACCTGCTCGAGCGCTTCAGACGAGGTGCTGGGATGCGTCGTCCGTCCGTCCGCTGGACCAGTCTGTTCAGAATTCGCTCGAAAAGTCATTAGGGAAACTCACTGAAGTTAGTGATGCTGCCCCACTTGGCGACAACGTCTTCCGGGGTGTAGGGCACCTTGGACGGAAAGCTGTAGCCTCCCGAGCGTTCCCATCGAGTTTGGGCAGCCCAACCACCAAGAACTTCGAACAAACCGCCCGTCGTTTCCTCGTTGTCTATTAGAACCGGATCTCAGCAAACAATATACTGGGATCCGGAATCCGTGCTTGCCTGCGCTGCTCAAGTATCCCACTAATGGTGCAATGAAATCAGGCTTGAGGAAGGTGAGTTTCAAGCCACTGTTGTTTGGTAAACGGCATCATCTATTACCTTGAAGGCCTCGACCATCTCTTGCGTCCTAGACATGGGATATGATGAGATTGGGACACAGTGGGTCCTGAATGCACAAACCAGACAGTGGAAGTCATGGCGGTGCCGGCGGAAGGGCCAATGCAGTTGGCGAAGATGTTGTACTTCTTGCCTTCGATGGCAAGAGTGCGGGTCAACCCAATGATACCAGCCTTGGCGGTGGAATACTAAGACAGACAGTTGGACAAATTGAACCGTTAGTGAAACATCAAATCTCACGTTGGCCTGACCAAAGTTACCATCTTGAAAAGTTGAGTCAACTGGGAGAGGATGCATGGGACGATCAACGTACAAATTCCAACTTGTGAGCAAGTTGTCACAATGCGACCGAACTTTTGATCTTGGAATAGAGGCCAGACCGCTTTCGCGCACTGAAAGATCCCTTTCAACTGACTGTAGGACACGCTTCAGCAAAAGTACCTTGTATGTGGCACTAGTAAAGAGTTCAGAGAGAGAAAGGGTTCGAAAAAAAACGAAACCGACCGCAGATGTATCGCCATAACAATATCCCATTCCTGCGCCGTCATGGCTTGGAATGATTTGTCTCGCAGAATCCCAGCATTGGCAATGAGAATGTGCACGCCTCCAAACTTCTCTAAGGCAACTTTCACGATTGCGTCTCCGTCCTCAGCAGACGATATTGCCGGCGCAGCCTTGCCCCGGCTTCCCCACGGTGAGTAGAGTATCTCAATGCTGCGGATATTTGCCCACCTTTGATGATCTCATCAACGACAGAATTGGCCCCTTTCTCGTTCACATCGTTGACAACGACATTGGCACCGAGTTTTCCGTACATCAGAGCGTAAGCACGCCCAAGACCGGCACCCGCCCCGGTTATGATGACGGTCTGTCCATCGAATCGAACTGGAGGGGATGACTGGGTATTCGGTGACAAGGTGGCTGCGATCTTTAGTTTTGCCTGGTGCATGTCTAGAATTACTCGAGGTGCACAAAGATGTAGAAGACTTTATTACCTGTGCGTCAATATCCTTCAAGAAATGAGGGCTAGGATCTTGAGTGAGTGCTATACATTTCATGAACTACCGTGCTCACTGTTCCACTTTGCCAAAGTCTGTGATTTCAGCAAACTTGGCTTTGACCTTGCAACGAAAGATCAGTCATTGCTTGAAGAATAATGGTGAAGGACTTACAGCAGATGGGGTGAAACTGGAGTCTGTTTTGAAAACAGTGCCATTGCTGCGTTCCCATCGAATTTCAGCAACAAAACCGGCGCCAACTTCGAAAACCCTGCCCGTAGCATCAACGCCATCCGGGTGGGTGACTGCAAGCACGAAAGGAGCAACGAGAGTGGGCTGGAAAAGATGTCAGTAAAGCATAGCATATGACATTATTCGCCTTACCTGCAGGTTTGCCAGCATTTCAGGGGGCATGATCGTCTCGGTCATAGGCGAGGCGGCGATCTGGAGTGACTTAGCGAGGACCGCAAGAGTGTCGGGGCGTCACTTACCGGCGCGATAGCTATGGCTTTTATACCATACTTGGCGCCCTCGATAGCAAGGGTTTTGGTGAATCCAATCAGAGCCATTTTGGCGGCGCTGTAGTTGGCCTGGCCAAAGTTGCCTGGAAGGATACTCGTTGAAGCGAAGATCTGGATAGCAAGGTGTACGCACCATACAATCCCGCGGCGCTGGCTGTGTTGAGAACGCGCCCGAATTTTTGTTTGCGGAAGTGAGGCCACGCAGCCTTTGTGCATGCAAATGCTCCCTTCAAGTGGACCTCCGTAATCTGATCCCATTCCTTGTCGGTCATTTTCTTGAATCTTTACTGAAGTTTAACCAGCAGATAGACAGTAATGACGCAGCAAGATGCACCCTTTGTCCCGTAGAATGCCCGCATTGTTGATCAGAATGGTCACCCCTCCGAACGCGTCAAGAGCGCTCTTGATGACGGCCTCTCCGTCGGTCACGGAAGAGGTGTTGGTCACAGCCTTACCGCCCGCTGAAGCAACTGTCAAGACGCGCTTATTCGGCTGAGGGGATCCGCTTTACCTTTGACAATTTGGTCAACGACCTTCTGAGCAGCCTCCGCATTGAAGTCGTTCACGACAACGTTGGCCCCACGCGAGGCGAATAGCAATGAATAGCTGGAGACGGAGTGAGTTAGTAGATGGGTGGGCGAAGCAGAGGACGACGGACGTTCTGCCCAAGCCTCCGCCGGCGCCAGTGATGACGACTGTGTGGCCTTTGAAGGACAGAGACATGGTGGTGGTGGTGGTGGTAAGGGTCGAGGATTATTTCGAGATTTTGATTCGGGAACCGAAGCGGGCAACATGTGATTATCTCCCCTGTCGGCAACTCAGACTCTGCCGTCATTCACATGCAGGCCATCCCCTATGGCTGAAGACTCCCAACTAGTCGCGGACGCCAAAAAAATCCCAGTCGCCCCCGAGCACTATGTTTTCACAGAGGTATCCTTACAAAGGATCACCAACACAATGCTCATCTACTGCAGCGCGATGTCATTCTCTATAACTTGGGGATCGGCGCAACAGAGAAGGACCTCCAGTGGGTTTACGAAGGAGATGACGAGTTTTCGGCCATTCCTACCTTTGGTGTTATCCCTCAGTTCCATGCCACCGGTTCTGTCCCTCTAGACTGGCTACCCAACTTCAACCCCGTAAGTTCACGTGTTACGCAGCATTTCTTTCAACCGAATCCGCATTCTAGGCAAAGATCCTCCATGGAGAGCAGTTCCTGAGCATCAAGGCTCCAATTCCGACGAGTGGGAGCTGATCAGCCAGGCACGGTTGCTCGAGGTCCTCGATAAGGGGAAAGCTGCGGCCGTCACCGCTATCGTGGAGACCCGAGACAAATCGGGCCAGCTCATCTTCGAAAACCAAAGCACGACCTTCATACGCGGCTCTGGTGGGTTTGGAGGGAAGCGGACCGGAACAGGTACCACGTCGCTGCTTGCAGATCGAGTCCAACTAATTCGCTACCGAAGACCGTGGCGCAGCCACCGCTGCTAACGAAGTACCTAAGCGTGCCCCGGATGCCGTTTTGGAAGAACAAACCACTCCATCCAAGCTGCGCTTGTACCGGTGTGTTAATCAGTAGTGCATTCCATACACAATTGATGAAAAAGCTAGTTTGAGCGGCGATGGCAATCCCTTACATGCATGTACACCATTCTTTTCCCTTTTCTGCTCATTTTATTCTTTAGATCCTTCCTGAATTCGCAGCGATTGGCGGGTTTGACAAACCAATCCTTCATGGCTTTGCTCGATGGGCATTTCCGGAAAGCACGTCCTGCAAAAGTTTGGACTTACAAAGACATCAAAGTCCGGTAAGACAAACAGATTTACCCAACGATCCATGCACATTCACCTGGTGGTTTACAGGTTTGCTGGCGTAGTATATCCTGGAGAGACGCTCGTCACAGAAATGTGGAAAGAGGGCCAGAAAGTCATTTTCAGTACGTCCCTGTGCATTCTTCTTGGCTTCGCGACTCATCTTGTCTACGCAGCTACAAAAGTCAAAGAGCGGGATGCTCTCGTTCTCGCTTCTGCAGCTGCCACTTTGGTAGATGGGGAGGCCAAGGCCAAATTGTAGAATGCGCATGAAATTCATCGGCGTTGTGAATAAAGCATACATGGTCATCGCAGGATTATAGCTGCGGTGGTTCCCGCAACGAACCGGTTCGCGAAGTTTGATATCCAATCTTGGCCTACTGCGCGCCAGCACGCTTATAAGTATCTTCTGTTGATGCTACTCCCTACCTGTTTCATTGTGACTTTGAACTCTCCCGAAGAATGTCCTCCAATACGGGGCTGGCTGACATAGTTGCACTGGCAAACCTGATTTCGAGCACGGTGCAGGACATTGTAACAGAATATTCGTCCGCTGGAGTTTCTTCACCGCCATCCCTCTCCTCCACGGTTCCAAGCCCTTTCCAGGGTCTATGCCTGCCAATCTGCGCAGGGGCATAACTTTGCCAGATCTCAAGGATGCGAGACATCCGAGTTTCCGTACTTCTCATTGAGGCCTCTGCCGTCGAGGATACTATGTATATTATTGAAGAGACACTTCTCGAAAAAGCCAAACCTGCGGTCCATGATTGCATACATCAATAGAGCTCGTCGATGGGTGGGTAGGTATGGCGTTACGAGCACAGTATATTCTAGGCCGATGTACTGTATGCTACACTGTAGTACAAGCTGGCAATGGGCATGTTCCAAAAGGGACCACGCCGGTATCCTATCCTAGTGCTTGGAGAAAGTTTATCCGGCCCGGGGTCCTAGATAAGATGAGATCAAAGAGGATCAAAGCAGCCCTTGAACCTCTGTTGAGCAGTAGAATTTGAGTAAAATCAGAGACACGAACATTCCGCTGGATCACGACCTATGCACCGATAATTAGGACATCAGTACAGGCAGGTATAGGCTGGCGTAGTGTTGGCGCGTGTACAGACGAGTGCTTAGTCAGCGTCGGCGTTCCTGAGTCCGAGTCCGAAGTCGCCCGGCCCGTTCCCTTTCTGTTTCAGACTTTATCGAGCCTCGCACGTCTTATCTGGCCATGGCCAACACAGCGGCATTTCTTTCAACCTTGTCTCTTATAAAGTCTGGGAATATGGACTTGAAATTTGTCCAATATCCTTCTCTTCGTTTCTCGTAGTCGGAATGTCGGTTGTCAAACTCCCTGACAAAATGTAGGCAAAAGATTCCTTGTCTTCGACTGTGCGACCTCTTTTCTCAAATTACCTGTGATAGCACTGTGAGCGCCTCTCAGGTTCAAGAAACAGCCTCGCGTGTGGGTATCACAGTGTCGGAAACGGATCTTGATGCGTACTCCGTGCTGTTGAGCGGATTGGACCACTGTGTCGAAGCAATCCGAGCTGAAGAGGACTACCTCCCTGCCCTTGATGTACAGCGCTTTCCGCGTGTCAATATTCACATCCCTGCGCAAAATGATTACAATGCGTGGGCATACAAGGTCCAGATCAAGTCTACTTCATCAGAAGATCTCGCGGGACCCCTGGCTGGCCTCACAGTTGCAGTCAAAGATAATGTCAACATCGGTGGAGTACCGTCGTTTCTCGGAACGAATGTGTTTTCCGCACCGTATGTTCCAAAATATGACGCTACGATTGTCACCCGACTGTTGCAAGCGGGCGCCTCTATCGAAGGTGTGCACTTTGTATTCTGTTGCTACTTCACTGTGTCTTGATCTTCATCCGTTTGCTAACTTGTAATCAACAGGAAAATCCGCATGCGAGAACTTTTCTATCTCTCCCCACTCCTTTACCAATGCCCAGGGAAACGTGCAACACCCCATGGCTCCTGGGTACAGTGTAGGCGGATCTTCGTCCGGCTCTGCAGCTTTGCTTTGTGCCGACAAAATCGATCTTGCCATTGGTGGTGATCAAGGCGGGTCTATTCGCTTGCCCGCCTCTTTTGCGGTGT
Organism: Panellus pusillus; assembly: GCA_013387415.1. Lineage (NCBI taxonomy): Eukaryota > Fungi > Basidiomycota > Agaricomycetes > Agaricales > Mycenaceae > Panellus > Panellus pusillus. The sequence goes on from QVIE01002782.1 coordinate 46,306, forward strand.
TGTTGGTCTCAAACCGACTTGGGTCTTGTGCCATATGTGCGTGAAATTGAACCACCTCTGACAATTTGCTCACATTAAGTCCTGAAAGACCGGGATCGCACCGCTTGCCGCCATTATCGACCATGCGGGCCCGATGAGTAAGACCGTGTTGGATAACGCCCTTCTCCTTAGCGTGATCGCTGGTAGGGACGGTTTGGACGACCGTCAGATTGATGCTCCCGCACATGGCGCGTTCGACTATCACAAGGACCTGGTGGCTTATCAGGGTAAGCCGAAGGAGGCTGTCAAAGGCATGCGCATTGCCATCCTGCGCGAGTCGATGCAGGTCGAAGGATTGGATCCGAGGTATCTGCCTCCAAAAAAACCGCGGTTCCATCTTTTACGTTCTGTAGGGTACACGACAAAGTCAAACATGCCGCGAGTCTGTTCAGCGCCTTGGGCGCCGAAGTTCTCGAAATTTCGATTCCGATGCACAAACTCGGGCCGGCCATTTGGACCGTGGCCAACCGACAGGGGATATCTGAACAAGCTCTCCGTTCTCAGAACCCTGTCCGGCTCGGCGTCCACGACGTAGCATTGACCCAGGAGCTGTCTACCTGGACACAGGAAAATTCGACAAGCTGCAATTGCACAATCCGTCGGCGACAAACTGTTTGCTTGGTTAGCCATGGGATCTTATTTCGTCCGAACTGATCCTCATCTTTGGCGATGAAGGCGGACAGTACCTCAAAGACAAGCACCCTGGTATGACTGACAAGGCCATCAACTTGTCGAGGAAGCTTAGGGACACGTACGAGTCCGTGCTCAGAGAGCAGAATATCGACATCCTCATCCTCCCGTGCACGCCCACCATCTCCGTTCATATTCCAGATCTCCACGACAGCATCATGGATAAGATGAACAAGGCAATTGGAATCTCCCAAAACACCGCTCCGTTCGACGTCTCCGGCCACCCGGCGCTCTGTCTGCCTATCGGGAAGCTTAGTATCGTCGAGCGGGAGCAGGACAGCCATATCAAGCTACCTATTGGTATGCAGATAGTGGGCGGCTTGTTACAGGAACATAAGATTTATCGCTGTGCGTACGCCTGGGAGCAGTCATACAATTGGCGGGAAATGTAATTGTAGTTACCATCGAAGAGAAATTTCCTTTTCCAGCTCCCGGACGAGCGATTTCCCAATTGGGACGATTCATGAAGGCACCTCTACATTGGTCTACATAGGGCCGAAACATTGGAAATCAAAGCCTTCAACGGCTGTAATGAGAACTGTAGCAACGTTTCGAAAACTGTTACTTGTTACATGCAATAATTTGTCGTCAAGACGCGAAGACAGTGAGGGAGCGCAGCAACAACCTCGGAGGGCGATAACAAGGGTATTGGGGGTGCGTCGTGCTTCCGACTTGCTTGAAGTGAAGACATCGACATAACAAGAAAGCGCACAGCATATGCGGGATAGTCGGAGAATTAGAAGTTCGACCAGCTAATGACTTCTCCTCTTGAGGAAGGGCCATCGATCTGGACGGTGATTCCCTGAGAGGAAATAAGAAAAAGTAGAAAAAAACCTAGGACGAAAAGACTTGCGAGACTGGTTGAGCGGATGGGCCGTTCTGCCCTCAAACCCTTGACAGGTTTGATGAAGGCCCATGCGGGCACGACACCCAGCTCGATGTCAGCGGGAGTTTCGGAAGACTTGAACATGGATTTCGCCGTAGTGGCGATCGTACTACCCGCCCGGCCAACGACAACCCAGCCGTCGTCAAAGGCCTGGACAACGGTCAACCGTTCCCCAAGGCTGACCAGAAGCTCGTCAGGGAGCACAGGGCTGAATAGCTGCCTGACTTTTCGCGGAGCGCCAGATGTCGGTGCGGAGGAGATGGAAGAAGAGGAGGAAACACAGAAAAGCGGTTGTTGCTGATGCTGGATGCGTTCGAATAGCGGATCCACGAAGAGCGCGGGAGGACTGGCCAGATTTGACGCTGCCAGCCGTAAGGGCAAAGGTGAATGGTTTGGGGAACGTGCCCGATTGCCTGTGAAAATCTATAACGTCTTCATTGCGCTGCGGAGGCCGTGTAACGGCTTTCTCGGGGAGGACAACCGAGCGAGTGAGCTGGTCACGAGAGAATGTGGTTGTGGTACTGAGAGCTTGCAGGCTCCTTGGAGCACTTATGAATAAATAAAGCAAGCTGAAGAGCACTGGCACGAACTGCGGGAGATGTTCCTTGATTTCTTCCTGGTACACTCCACGTACAGGAGTGAACGCGTTGTTTATTTTTTCCTCTCTCTTCTTTTGTGCACGGCGACGATACGTTCGTATACCGAAAAAAATCAAGAGGCCAAGGACGACTGCCCCGGCAACTGCAATCCCCGCGATATATGTAGTACCTGAGGCGGTGGACGTGGACAGAGCAGAGTCGGAATCGGGATCATTACGGAGGCTCAAAAGGAGAGGCATTGAAGAAAAGAGTGGACGACACCAAGAAAGGGTGCCAAGGGAGGGGGAAGGAGAGGGGAGAGGGGAGAGGTGGAGAGGTGGAGAGGGAGCTGGAGCAAACCGATAAGTTTGATCTTATTTGATCGAGAGCTCAAGTTCCATGGCAACGCGCGGAAATTGAGGTACTTATGCACAGATAGGCATTCATGCGAGCAAAAAATGGTTAGTTTTGGAGCGATTTTCGCAGAGGAAGATTGCATAGGATTGCCCGTGTGTCTGAAACATCTTGTCATCGGTTGCCCGGTCAAAGCGAAACTTATGACATCAACGATAACATAACGACGTATCGATTATATCGTCTTGCCATAGTAGAATATAGCTATTGCCCTCCGGGCAGACCTGGATCCTCCGGGTCCTGATCCGAGCAATGAACAATAAGTTGTAGCTCAAGCAAATATGTGCAAAGGAATCGTGGGAGAAACCATGTATGATCGGTGGTCAGACGGACAATTAGCGAAATCAGACCTGGATCCCTCCGGATCCAGGAATTTCTGCTGATGTATGTATCTACGTGTGTATGCTAGAACAACTGTGTTTACAGACGAGAATTCTTTGGCATCTTGCGCATCGCCTGGCGCACACCCAAGTCTCCAAGCACGTCCTCCGCTGTTCAGGAAATCAGAATGAGTTCCGAAGTAAGACAAGCCAGCGTACCTCCTCCAAGAACGCTGTCGAAAGAACGGTCCTGTGATACTAATAGTGTAAAGAGACCGTGTAAGCTGGAAAAAAGCGAACAGCTGGAAAATTCTTACGTGTTCTATGTGCTTGCCCATGCCTGAGCGAGTGATACCACGTCCACCAAATATCTGAACAGCATCCGTGGCAGTCTCCTGGGCCGTTTTCGTCGCATACTGCTTCACGAACGCAATTTGACTGGGAAAAAATCAATCACTGGAGAAACGCGAGATAGGAAGCCACTCACCCCGCCAGATGTGTCGACTGCTGCTTGTAGTTCATGTGGCACATTTGATACGTGATGTTTTCCAACCACGCCTGAGCGCTTTCAACACGGGATATCATGGCTGGGAAAATAAGGTGAAGACAGGAAATCTTGCAAAAAAGCTGGTTAGGTTTTACCAGCAAGTTTGGAACGAATGACAGCTTGAGATGTCAGAGGCTTTCCAAACACCTTCCTTTGCGAAGCCCACCTGATTAAGAGTAGTCAGAAACGGTCACACTAGCTCTAGCGCCACTCACTTGAGGCACTCCTCGACGATGATCCTCTGAGAAGATATGGAAGCACATGTCATTCCCCACCGTTCGTGGTTGAAATTCGATCTGGACGGAGAGTTAGAAAAACGACGTATATGAAACAAGGCATCTCACAAGATGACTTGAAGCCCCTTGCCGTCTTCTCCTAATGTGTTCTCAAACGGCACAAGCACGTCGTCAAAAGTAATGTATGCCGTTCCTAAAAGGGATTTATCTTGATTCTTGTTCGGTCCTTTTATTGGAAACTGACCTGCTGTGGGGCTATAGCTTGTCTTGATCGACTTCGTCTCAACCCCCGGACCACGCTCGATAACCAGCACAACCATGCCTTTATCTGACCGGCAGCCTACAGTGAAGTAGTCGGCGAAGCTGTTGATGTAAGCATCAGGAAAGCGTTCAGCAATGGCATACTCACGTTCCGTTCGTGATCCATTTCTAGAGGCCAGAATGAGAGCGAGCCTTCTATTTGGGCGAAAGAACGTACCTTGGTGCCCGTCACCCGCCAGCCCTCGGGTGTCTTTTTGGCAAAGCATTTCAAACCGGCTAGGAAGAATCAGCCACAAGAGTTAGGTACGCAAATGAAAACACTCACCGACATCAGAACCCGCGAACGCCTCCGTGATTGCGAGGCAAACGAACTTCTTCCCCGCGAATACTTCGTTAATAATCTTATCGCGAAGTGCGGGCTTTCCAAAGTTCATGATCGGTGGAAGCCCTGGTCAAAGGCTGAGGGACAAATTGGTTTTGAGACCATAAAACGTACCAATGTATGTACCACCACCTGGAGGAGATATACGTCAGTCGCAACCCAGCATAATAAGTTTGGAAGACATACCAAGACCATCGATATAACCACTACAGCTGTAAGTTAACTGGAAACACAAGAAACTGCAGCACTCACCGAGCGTTGAAGCGCGTTCCTTCTTGCGCCATGATCATCTCATGGAAATAATCAAACTTGGATCAGCGTGATTAGAGCGAAATGGGGTATGAGAGGATGGGCACTAACCTCTTCTGGCTTGACTATTCCGCCCATGAGTTCACGGCCCTTCAAATGAGGACCTGGTCCCAAACGCATCGCTAAAACATTCGTCTGAACAAGGATCGGTCGACCTGTGCAAGTTAAAGAACGATGAAAGCTTACGCGGGCCATCGCGTCAAACACTGCCTGGGAGGGACGCTTGCCATCGTCTTCGCGCAAAGCAGCATCAGGCAGAATCTCCTCCTCGAAAAACTTGCGGAAGGCGGCTTGGAAGCGACGGTGTCCCTATTGCACGCGTCGGGATGCAAGGCGATTTGCTGAACTCCTCCTGCGTACCTCGGAGAAGTAGGGGCTGTGGTATCCCGGGGTCAGCCACGTAGGCTCGGCATACGGAACTGCGCTGAGTGCGCCGACTGCACGGGGGAGAATCTCTGGCTCCTCGCCCGCGATAACGCCAATTTGGAGGCGGCTGTACTGCGGTTTGAGGAGGACTTTGGGTAATCATCAGACGCAGCTTTATTTAAGGGGTGGGCGATATTAACTACCGACCTTCATGACGGTGAAGACCGAAGAATGCCTTGCGGCACGCAGAACGTAAGTTACGATGACTGTCAGTCTGCCATCCACTCACCTCGGTCGCGTCTGACCCGCAACTTCGTCGTCCAAGAGAACCTGGGCAAACCGTTGGCCAAGATCTGCATGCAAATAATGAGGGCCCTACGTTGAGTCCTCCGGGATGCATTGCGGAGAATTTGGAGAGGTCATAGACCTGAATTTCAAAGAGACTTGTGAGTTAAGCGAGCTTGAACGAGGCGATAGATAAGAACCTTGGAGTCGATGACGACCCAGATGTCACCCTCTTTTGTGTGCTTGGCGACCTCTTCTTTTGAGAACTGCTTGGTGGTGGCCATGATTATAGTAAGGCAATTTACTTCGCCGAGTATTTAGGGTACACCGGAGACATGTGATTGTCCTCGATCCGGCACTCGCATAATCACTACGCATCAGCGGCATCACCGACCCGTACGGCGTATACCCCACGATCCCCACCTTGTCTCATGCGGCCGCGGACCCATAACCACATGTATTCAATCCTATCAACTATTTTTTATCAGAACCAAAGCCGCGCTCGAAGCATCGACTTCGATTTTTCCTCCCTCGATTGTTTCCTCGACCAAAGTACCTTTCGCCAATCCGTTTGAATCGAGTGCAAATGTCTGGCCCGCCCAGGTCGTTTGGTTACCAAATGTAACATCGGCCCCGGGAGCCTGCAGGCGCCTCACGGTGACTACCGTCTTCTTTGACGGCAAAAACGCCGAAATATCGAAAGTCGTCGACGGCCTCGGTCCAGGGTCGGTTTGGTTGTACATTTGCAGATTGAGAAGGGCAAATTTGTTGGGAAGCTGTGCGCGGAATCTTCCCAGCCGTACACCACGCTCTGTCCGGCACTGCTATCTGCGGTGGTAACAGTTGAGCCGTTTGCCTGGCGCCCCGGCCACAGGTTGGCGATTCGGAGAGTTTTGGATCGAGCGATAGCTTCTGTGATGAACAGATAGGCAGAATACGCGGGGAAAACTTGTGTCTCCCCGTTCTGCGCATCCACGGGTACCATAGATCATATCGCGATAGACCACCGTGATTCAGCTGTGTCGCTGATTGCAATGCTAGGGCCCCTCCCTGATGAATATAGAGCCTAGGAACATCATTATGAGCATAGGTCGGATACTGGACGCCTACCGTGAAACATTGATAGACGCAGCATATAACGTCGTATCAAGAAGCCACAGTGCTTGACCGAATGTATCGGAAACCCCTTCTTTACCAGAGCATGACACAGAATTGTACTCTCCTGTGTCCATCGGTTAGTTATCGCAACTATTTCTCGGAATGAGAGATACCTATAACAAACGAATCAGGTCCTAGTTGTTCACGCACGGACTGAATCCGAGGCTGCCACAAGTCGAGGTATCTGCCGAAACGATGAGCGTTATCAACTTCCCGCGTTAGTCGTCGACTTACACTGCTAAGCGGGTGTGGTTGACCAGATTGGGCAATGTCGCAACCGGAGCGCGGACCGTGTCGCAAACGCTGTATTGATAGGTGTGCTCGCTGCAGTATTTGACGGTGCTGTCGCTGTTCGCTCCAGCAGCTAAGGCGCTAACGCAGTCAAGCTGTGAACTCGCTCCGGGGCATCGTAAGGCCATAATGGGTCCTCTGCGGTCGCTGTTGGACACAGAACTCAATCCCAGGGAAGTGGTGAAACTTCTGTGTGTCATACCTGCAATCTGGAACATGGGTTTCTCGAATCCCAATGCGGTCGATATATTTTTCGACCAAGGCTTTCGAGAGAAAGGTCAATTCGGAAGACACTGTGAGCGGATCCAAGACTAACCTCCCATGTCGCGTCATATGTTTGTGCCGAAAGCAGAGGCGAATAGTGATCAGGCTCATTCCCGATTTCGAAGGCCAGTAACTGGCCCGGGTCTAACCCGCTGAGCAGATTCGGCGACTAACAATGCGCCAGTGTAGTTGAAATCGTGCAGATCCTTACAGAGGTCAGCGGTTTGTTAAACAGATAATGGTAGTCGTACCAGATTGACGATGACGCTTGTGCCCTTGGGTAGCAGTTTTCTGGTGGCATCCCAGAATTTCGGGCCGATAGTCGTGTTGAAAAGAGTGCCTGTGTCATCGATGAAATTGAAGAGTGCCGTCTCCTGAGAGGCATTCCAATAAGTGGAGTCCGCCGTGATGCCTCCAATCCGGACTTGAGCAGGCGTGCCAGTTCGCTCTTTCAAGTTTTGGAGAAGATTCACTGTCAGAGTGTTTGGACTGGTCGTATTGCCCAGATATTCAATAAAGAACGCGGTTTCAAAGCTGAAACTAGCCAGCGCTGGATTCAGAGGAGACGAGGCCGTCGACGGAAGAGAGGCGGGCCCATGAAGAGTCAGAGTTGCTGGAGCAGCAGCGAGGCTGCCCAAGACGACGCCAGATATCGCGAGAACTCGTCGCAGAAACATTCTTCTCAGCTGACCCCATGGGGCTTCGTTTCTGATAGATATACCCAGTAGCGATTCCGGACCGCGTTTGGTCATACGGCGGCGCGTCAAGGGTCGCGTGTGGTTGTATTTGTATACCGGTACCGATCTGGTCCGGACCGCATGCACATGCGCGTTCGAACAGCGTACTTCAACCATGGCTCTCTCCGGGATCAAAGTTATCGAGGCAAGTCTCTTCATTCGGTTCAGAGCAGTTTCCGACGTCGCTTCTCAGTTTGCAGGGCTTGCTCCGGGTCCCTTCGCAGGGTTGATTCTAGCGGACAATGGCGCTCGAGTTATTCGAGTCGACCGTCCATCGGCACTCTCCGCTGATGTCTTATGCCGCGGAAAGAAATCTGTTGCAATAACCCCCAAAATTCCGAGCGGAAAGGCTGTGTTAACGAGACTAGTTGCGCAAGCCGACATTTTAATCGACCCGTTCCGACCTGGGGTGATGGAGCGGCTGGGTCTTGGCCCAGAGGTATTCTTGGGCAATGGTACATCGCCAGGTCTCAATGAGAAACTCATTTATGCCAGAATCATTGGGTTGGTGAATTCACTATATGTTCTCACTGCTTGCTGAAGAATCTGGGTGCAGTTTCCCGAGAACAGGTTCGCAGCAATGGACGCATTATAATCCGAATTGATTGAAGACCAGGTCCACACAAGGATATGGCTGGTTCGTTTCACGCTGCTTAATTCAAACGCCCGAACGAGTTCCTCTCAGGACACGATATAAATTATCTCGCTTTGAGCGGTATTCTTTCGGTCAGTACTACACTAACATGCCTCGGTAACCTCGCTCAAATCTCTCAAGATACTTCCTGGTACTCCGGAGAAGCCTAGCTTCCAGTAAATCTTCTCGCGGATTTCGCGGGGGGAGGCCTGACTTGTGCCTTGGGAATTCTGCTTGCCCTGGTTGAGCGCGGAAAGAGTGGTCGCGGGCAGGTAGTTGACACTGACATGGTTTGGCTCCTCGTTTCGTGCTCACCGAGCTCCGACTTACCTTTCTCGAGGTTTCGGGCTCACGCTACCTCTCCTCGTTCCCGCTACTGGGATTGCTTGCACAGGCACCGTCCATGACCATGGGTGGGCGTGGATCCCGCCTTCTCGACGGTGGGGCTCCATTCTACAATATATACACTTGCAAGGACGGTCTGTGGATGTCGGTTGGATGTTTGGAGCCGGCTTTCTTCAAAGCTTTCTTGGAGCGCTTCGTGAAGGCGGTCCCTCCGGAGTTTTCTCTCGACGGTTGGACCCCGACGATCGATGTGCAATTCAACCAAGACGAATGGCCCAGACTGAAGGAATACCTAACCAAAGGCTTCGCGGCGCGCGAACGGGATTACTGGGCCGGTGTCTTTCACGGTCAATCCATTGCTCGTGATTTCTTCTCCTTATTAAGACAAGTGTCTCTTAACAGGTACAGACGCATGCGCGCTTCCTGTTTTGATGACGGAAGAAGCGGCTGCATTGGATCTGTCCCCCTCTTCACCTTTCCCCGCACCTCATCCGCGTATCATTTCTCCGCAATCTAAAGACCCCAGACCGGTTGGATATGACAGCCTGGCCTTACGCCCCGGTGCACACACACGAGAGGTGTTGACAGAGCTTGGCCTGGATAGTAGTCAGCTGGAGGAGATGGCACGCGAGGGAGCGATCAGCTTTGCCAAAGTCCGGGAGAGCAAGATGTAGAATCAGAGATCGGTATTGATCATCAATGAGATCATTGTGCGCCGGGGAATCACGTTGTTTTTCTGCGGCCGCCAGTCAATCACATGTGAATGAAACGACTACTATAGATCGCCCCGCGTCGGACTTTTCTCTGTCAGTCTTTATCGTCTTCGCAATGTCCAAGCAGTTCACTTTCGAGGAAGTTGCTCAGGTCTGTTTCGCCGACCGACTCGGTTTTCTCTTAGCTCACAATCTTCAAGCACAACAAACCTGGCGATCTTGTGAGTAGTAGCAAGCCAACTGGCAACCTCTCGCCCCTGAGGCAATTTTGGGCAGTACGTAGTCATTGACTCGAAAGTCTATGATTTGTCGAGATTCTCCGCGATGCACCCCGGAGGGCTGAGCGTTCTTTTGGACGAAGAGGTCGCCGGGCAGGACGCGACGGAGGTATGTCTCGGTTCGAGACTATGAACAGACCTGTAACCGACGTATTCCAAGGCATTCTACGGTCTGCACCGGTCGGAAGTACTCGAGCGGCCGCAATACCAGCGTCTGAAGATCGGTGTCATCCAAGGAGAGAGCTCAGTCATCCAACCGCCCATCCCTGGCAACATCAGCGAGGTTCCCTACGCCGAACCGTCCTGGTTGGTCAAGGGCTTCCACAGCCCTTACTTCAGCGAGGTCTGCCTTATCCAATTTTCAGGGCGTGTATAACTCAAGTCATGGTTGTGCAACGTAGAACCACAGGAAATTCCAGGCCGCCGTGCGCAAGTTTGTGGACGAGGTCATTTATCCAGAGGCCCAGGTACTATTCGCGTGCTACCGTTGGGCTGTCTCATTCAGGCATGGTATCCAGATCAAAGAAGAGGATGGCACCCGAGTGTCGCAGGAGGTCGTGGACAAAATGACGTGCGTCGCGCGTTCGGAACATTTCGAGTGTAAATTTACCATCCCTTCAGGGCTTTGAATATGCACGCAATGCGCATGGGCCCGGGCAAGCATCTCCAAGGATTGACTCTCATGGGGGGACTGGTCAAACCTGAAGAATTTGATTACTTCCACGAGGTAAGTCGCCCGCTTATCGACTATTCCTACTCCTCAAATATTGTATAGCTTATCCTGACTCAAGAAATCGCGCGCTGTGGTGCTCGCGGGTATGGGGACGGTTAGGAACAACAGGCGTCTTACGATGGCGGGCTTCTGAGTCCTTTCTTTAGGCCTCTTGTCAGGAAAGGTTATCGGTCTTCCCCCTGTTCTCAACTTTGGGAGCGAAGAGCTCAAGGCACGCGTCATCCCTGAGGTCCTACAGGGGAAAAAATTCATATCCTTGGCCGTCTCTGAAGCACATGCTGGCTCAGATGTCATGGGTCTACAGGTCAAACACCAACTTATATCCAAAGCCGTATTCGTCTGACCATTTTCCAGACCACTGCTGTGAAGAGTGAGGATGGGAAAGAGTGGATCATCAATGGTCGGTCATGGCCCCTTCCTTATACAGACGTCGACTTATTCTCGCAGGCTCCAAGAAGTGGATAACGAACGGCACGTAAGTATCTGTTCAGCTGGACAGAGATACTCTGGGTTGACGTCAGCAGTTTCTCTGATTACTTCACTGTGGGTTGCAAGACCGAGGATGGCTTCACTGTCATCCTTGTCGAGCGAGGTCCCGGCGTTGAAACAAAGCCAATCAAGACGAGTGTAAGCTTTCGTTTTGTAAGTTTGACCTGAGCTTATCGTGTGTAGTACTCGTCGGCGGCCGGGACAGCATATATAACATTTGACAATGCCAGAGCTCCGGTCGGCAACACCTTGGGTGAAGAAGGTGGAGGAATTTTCGTGATGCTCAGGTAACTGTATTCTAATGGCGTCATCCCTGACTAACGTTTCAAACAGTAACACCAATTGTCCTTGTCCATTCCTTACAAAAATCTGACTTTTGTCTAGGCAACTTCAACCATGAACGATGGGTCATGTGCTGCAGCTCAGCCCGGAGTCAGAGAGCTATCGGTCAGCCTTGTGTCCTTTTTTTCTGTTCCCAATTTGACCAAAGTACACAGTGGAGGAGTGCTTGAAGTTTGTATTGTTTCACTGTCGTGAGAAATGACTGCTTACACGTTGCATAGGTGGACCGCACAACGGAAAGCTTTCGGCAAACCTTTAAATTCTTTGGCTATCATCCGATCCAAGCTCGCCGGTAAATTCCATCCTATCGTGTATAAACATAGATAACGTCCCTTCAAGCTATGATTTCTCGTGCCGAAAGTGCGCAAAACTGGTTAGAGAACATCACATATCAGATGTGCAATATGGTATGTTCGTAACATTTTCTACAGCCACATACTTTAACCTTGTGTTGATTAGTCGTATAAACAACAAGCTGGCAAGCTTGCTGGGCAAATAGCGTTTTTGAAGGCATATTGCACGTCCGCTGGCCAGGAGACAGCCACAGATGCTGTTCAGATTTTCGGCGGGCGAGGGATCACTCGCACGGGCATGGGCCGCTTCATCGAACACGTGCGTGCAGACAATCGCACCTTGATGTCTCGCTGACGTTCTCATTCTTCGCCTTCTTACTCCCCCAGTATCACAGGTTCTTATGCTCTTGCATTCCAAATAGACGCAAACTGATCCGATGACTCTTAGGACTATCGCTTTCGACGCACTCCTCGGAGGAGCAGAAGACGTGCTCAGAGATCTTGGTGTGCGTCAGGCCCTTCGGGGGATGCCGAAAGACGCGCGCCTATGAGCGCGCCACACTCATTTCTTGCCTGTGTCTGCTGGCATTTACAGATAGGGGAGGCATGCATGTACTGAGATAGATCGACATTGATCCTTTCATTGGACACTATGATATACCCTATTGTAATTTTTCTGCAATCCAGCACATAACGGTATAATCTACAAGCACGAACGAACGAAGAGATACAACGGTATAGTAAAGTAAAAACATTCCATATAAGAAGAGCAGCCCTGTTCGGACGACACGAAGCAAAGGAAAGCAAGAAAAATGGCGATAATTATACAAGAAATTATTCAGTATGGCGTGTTGTACATCCCCTCCGCTTTCATATAATTGCCGTTGGTGAGCCAAGAGAAGTCTGATGAGACGGCGTTAGTATTTGTGAGTAAATACATGGACAAGAGGGTACTCACCGTCTGACCACCCCGCCGTGAGAGACTGCATACCTTGCATAGAGTCATGATTGTACGGCGGCAACGAAGGTGGGAAAAAGTCAGACGGCCCGAGCTCACTACCCTCGGGCGGGCCGACATCAAGCGGCATGAACGGATCGACGCCCGCCTGTAGCGGCGGGGCGAATCGATCAAAGGAAAGTGCGGCGGTCGTGGGCGGCGGGGAGAACGAGTGCTGCGATGTCGACGTGTCTGGCGACGTATGGCTCGACGGCGTCGAGTCGCTGCCGTCCATTGGTTGCCCCGAGTTGGTCCGCGCGGGCCGGCGCGGCGCTTTGGCGAGAGGGGTGGCGAGGAGACCCTTGAGGAACCGCGCGTACAGATTGGGTCCGTGTTTATCGTCGAGAGAGACTTCGGGCGAGCTAAGCAGGTCGATGACTTTCCTGACGAGGCCCCGGATTTCTTGCCGCTTGTCAGTAGTTAGATATGACGCGAATTTTGGTTGCAAGAACTGATGTCTAAGGGTGAGTCGATGAGAGAATTATATAAATCCGTACGTTACCTTTATCAGCATAGATGCAGCAAAAGTAACGAACACGCTCTGTGCTATGGGTCCATGCCGAAGGTAGATCAATTGATCTGGTCTACCGATATCCTCCACGATGGACGTGACAACATCCGACGCCGCCGCCAAACACTATGATAAGACTCATTTCAACAAAACCGACCAATCATCTAAGCGCATCAGGCTCACCCGCATCAAGAAGGGATTCTCGTCCATATTGTTCTTGCCAAACGCATGCTGAAACCCAAACGACAGGGCAACCAGCCGGGCGTAGCTGTACGCCAGCTTGAGCAGCCCGCCACGGAATCTGTTCTGCCGGTCTGACAGATCGGTAGTATCAAGCAGGGCCTGCCACTTGTCACCGAGGCGCTTGAGCTCCTCATCCGTCTCCGACGCCACCGCTTCGAAATCAACTTGCTGAATGAACACATCAATAAAGGGAGAATTTAAGGGTGGAAATTCCGAACCTTGTTCAGACCTGTGGGATGCGACGGATCGCTGTATATCTTGGCCATAAACGCAGCCATCACCTTGAGCTCCGAGTTATACGCGCAGATATGGATATCAAAGTTCTGCATGTTATACGGCGAGCTGCGCCACCACTCCTCCGAGTGGTTGGCCATATAGTCGTTATTGCTGATCGTCGGTGCCTTGCCATACTGCGAACCTGTCGACCGGTCAAGGTTGAAACAGTTGAGCCACACACGTGTGCGGTTCAACATTTCGCGCGCGTGGTTCTCGTTCAGCGGCTTGGCCGTGTTGGGCAGGTGCAAGTTTAGGTCGACCGCCATGCGAATTGCCAGACCAAGGTAGAGCCACCCGCGCTCCTCCTCCCAGCGCCGCGCGGGAACAGGGTAAAGGGACATGAGGATGTAACCCTGACACAGCTCGACGCACTTGTGCCCGCTGATGAGTGCAGTGCCCGCAGCTAGTTGGGCAAAATGCATCGCTTGGGGGTACAGATCGGGCCGCTCGGTGTAGAAGCGCGACGCGATAGCGCAGATGACGGTGAAAAGGAAGGGGTTCCGGTAGCATGTCTTTTGCGGGGTATACAGCACGGGATCAAGGAGAGACACGGACAGGTTCATGTACTGGAAGTAGATGTCGAAAAGCTTCTCGGCCTCTTGAGGCGTGATGAGACCCCGGGTCAAGATATGCGGAGCCGCCGGCCCACCACCGAGCGGGCGGCTGCGCATGGGGTCCGGCGTCGGACTAGACCTGAAGAAATCAGCATTCGCGACCCCAAGCGCCTGGGTGCGGTCCACAGCTTGCGGGCTCTCTGCCCGGGTGGCCTTCAAGCTGAGATCCGCCATCAAGCCAAATGGGCTCGCCTCGCTGGGCAGCGTTGCAAGTTTGTCTGACCCGCCCGAATCCTTCTTCTTCTGCTCGCGCATGGAATTTCCACCACTGGCGCTGGTGTTACTTGACGCGGAATACTGGCGCAGCTTGTTCCGCCGCCCGCGCTGTGGCACGAACTCCTCGTCTTCCGGTTCGAGGACCTCGATCTCGTACTCTGCCGCGCTCTGCGGGTCGTCGCTACCACCGCCGATGTCGTCTTCGCTTGTCGAGTCCTCGAGATCCTCTTCGACGAGGTAGCTTTTCGGCATGCCCGCGCCGCCAATGCCAATGAAGCCGTCAAACTCGGCGAGGGAGTCACGCGCCTTGGCAATCCAGTCCTCGACGACCTTGTTGTTGGCGTCCGTGCTGGCTGCTAAATTGGGTGAACTTGCATCAGAGGGGAAGTGGGAGGCGCTCTCGGAAGTAGGTGAGAGGACGGGGGAGTGGAGGCCGGAGGAGGGGGTAAGTGGCAATACATCGGTAGTAACATAATTTGGTGGACGTGCTTGGCGAGCATTGGTGGCTTCCAGCTGAGTCATTAATTTTTGAATCTCAGCCGCCTGCTCACGAATCTGGTTCAAAAGATGTTCTCGCTTTCTAAATTTCCGTTAGCTTGGACTTTGCAGGATATATCTTTATGAAAACGTACGGAGGTGTTTTCCGCTTCTTGCGCCCCGGAGTGACGCAGTCGTGGCCACCGTTCAAACACCGTTTGCACGGATCGGTGTCCGTCTTAAACTCGCACTTGACCTTGAGGTTCTTGCAGCGCGCACAAGCGCCGGGACTGGAGACATTTAGAGATGACTCGAGAAAATGGTGCGGCACCAACGTACGGTTTGGCACGAGCCCCGCCCTCCTCCTCCATCTCGGCATCCATGTCGTCTTCCTTGAGTTCTACTGGGTCTGGGAGGCGTTGACGCTTGACCTTGGGCTGGGTCTGTGATCGGGGCTGAGAGGGTCCGGGCCTGGGAAGGTAGTAGGACTGCTGGGGAGGAGAAGCACTGGCAGTCATTGCGCTGATACCAGTTGCAGCGAGCGGGGTGGTTGGCTCAAAGTTGAAGGAGTTGGGATTATTCGGATACTGGTCTGGAGGCCGTTGTTGTCGGTCCGGGGTCAGAAAGGCATTCTGCGGATATCCAGGAAAGTTCTGGGACGGGTAGACAGGCAAGGGCTCCTGGTAGGTAAAATCGAATTCATGCTCCAGCTGGAGTCTGGGTTGGGATACTGCCAGGTGTAGCCGTTGCTCATTGTGGATGCTTGGAGAAGACCGTGACTGCTTGTGTGGCTGTGCCGGAGCAGGTAGTAAGCGCTCGACGGCCTGGCCGCGGTACGAGGGCGCAGATGGACGAGGCAAGAAGCAAAACATTTTCCGCTGAAAGGTAAATATACCGAATGGCAGTCGACGTAGAGGACAAGAAGGCAGTACGGTCCTAGAAATTTCCCGACGGTGGCTGTGTGCGACACAGCCCCGCTGTGTATTCTAGCAGAAATCCGTTCCTCGACTTGACCTCTCCACATGGCGAGAAAAGATACTTTGCACTATGGCGGCTTTGCATCATACAGTAAATGCCGTCTGTCAGCGACACAGGGTAACGTCGCAGACCCGCTGTTGGGTGAACATCGTTGCTGTAAATTCAGCAGGGAACAGCTAATATTTTCGAACTTGAGTCTTTTTTCGGAATCAGATGCTCTACGCAGAGCTAAGGGATCGACATGAGTCTTTTTAATGGGATTTCCAGGACTAGGCATTGTACTGTGGTCGTAGTCCTAAGTCTATAGAAGACATATAGGGAAAGAGATCAATGATTGTTGATGGCGTTTCATAGGCTTCCTCCGTTCGCAACAGCGCCGTTCCCGCCAGCGAGCCCTTCCTCGCCCCCCTCCTGGTACGTAGTTCTCCCCTCACCACTTGCATATTCTCATTCCCACAGGCATGATCATTTGAATCTACCTACACCGACACTCGTTTACCTCGCTCTCTACAATGGCGAACCACATCCGCCACCACCACAATCGCCAGGCCATCGACCCCGACAATACCCCCTCATTGGCCGGTTTCGCCTCAGCATCTATTGCCTCCGAAGCCCAAGCCACCGCAAACTCTCTAGTCTTGGATGACGACCCGGGTGCTGCCGGCGCTGCCACCGGTGTAGCCTTTTCTGCTTCTGCAACGGGCACCGTCACCCAGGCCGCCTCTGTTACGTCAAACCCCGCGACTTCCTCAGCCGACACTTCTCCCTCGGCTACCCCAGCTTCTTCGGCCGCCTCGTCGCAGATTTCCATGGGCACCGTTATCGCTGCCTGTCTGGGTGCTTTCGCAGGCGCCCTCATTCTCATCTTCATCGGCCTCTGGCTTTATAGACGCGCCAGCACACCCCGCCCTCGTCGCCCCTCGAATGCTCACAAAGACAAAGTCGACAAGGACCGCGCGTGGGGCAAGCTCGAGGACGATGAAGACAAGTGGGAGGGCAAGGATGGCAAGCCTCAGCGCGTCGCCAGTGTAGGCCCTATGGAGAAGCTCACGATGTTCAAAAAATCAACGCCCAGCGTTCGCACCAATTATACCCACTCGCAAGACCACGAGCCTCTTCCTCCGGTCGCTCAATTTGCTCACCCTTTCGCTCAATATCATCCGGACCTCGCCAAGGAATTTGCTCAGAGCGAAATGAGCGAGCTGCCGCCTCAGCGGCCATTCTTGGCCCGAGTCGAAACTGGTGCCCCCATCTCGTGGGATGGAGAAACCGTCGGTCGCGACTCCTTCCTGTCGCTCAGCTCCAACCCAGCTGTATCCTCTGGCACGGACCTCGCGCTCCCCACTCCACAACTCACCTCATCAGAGCCCCATCACTGGGAGTCTGCCGAAGTGCATCACTTTGCGCAGACCGCCGTCGTCGAACAGGCTGATGCATCTGAAATGGATGACGCGGAACCCATGGTGCGGCGCAAGAGCTCCAACAACCCCTTCTTCGGTTCCCGCATGTCCACTCACTCGACAGCGCGCTCGCGCTCGCAGTCCTTCTCGCGCTCCCGCACCCCGTCTTTGTCCATGCCATCACAGACGAACGCGTTTGAGCCTGATCCCGTCACCATGCCTGTGCCCCGCCGCCCGCCTTCACGCGCGAGGAGAAGGGCAAGTACCGCGCGGTTACGCCGCCGAGCCCGACGAGCAGCATGGCGCCCTCGACTATCACGGGCCACGGTAATGCGAATCCCTTCGCGGACCCCATCCTCCCAGCGATCAAATACGAGCACCGCTCACAGGACTCGCACGACCGCGCTATGCAGTCGCTCATTGCAGCGCTCGGCCCCACGGCCAACCTTGCGGAAGTCGAGGAACGCCTGCGCGTCGCGAGCATGAACCCGTCCGTGCTGAGTGAGAGGAGCATGTATACGGAGACAGAGGACGGGGACGTTGCGACCCTGCACCAGTCGTGGCCCGTGCCACCCAGCCGCCCGTCAACATCGGATTAATAGGTCCTATGAAACTGCCGCTCTCTACCAACGTTACCCGCATTAGGCACAATACGCCTTTTCTCCTTTTATGCCTCAAACCCCTGGCGTTCTTGATTCCTTCGTCGTTTGCCTGCCAGGGGCCGTGCGTACATACCGCTACAGCACCTTTCTTGAACCATTGCCATCGCACACCACCCACCCACCATACGGTACTTTAACATAACCCCACTAACGCTTAGATGCACATACGATTCATCCTTTATTTATTGCCCGCAAGGAACCTCGGCGTTGCGAATCTACCTACGTTTTGGTTTATTCGTTGTACGTAGTAATTTCGGAACGATGTTGATTGTCGTCAATCGCACGATTTCGAGACCAAGAGTTTTCGTATCTGTGCACAGCTCAGGGTGTACTCGTGGTTGAAACGGCCGCCGAACTACGGTCAAGTGTTCGCAGCTTTCCCACCATTTCTGTTCACAGAACTACCATTAGAACTAGTTCGCTTACATCGCCTGTCCAAGACGGCACAAGATGATACTAGATAATACTCCACAGCCGGGGTCAGCGGAGGATATCTGCCGTGACACTTCTCGGATTCTTCATCTGAGCCCCGAGGAGACAGATAAACTCCGCGCCGCTCTTGCTCACGCGCTCAAGGTCCACGGAATCTTGCTCGACATGGAACAATGTGACTTTCTAGTGCCGGAATGCCCGCGTCTGGCTTTGATGAATGAAATCGCAACGACACAGGGCCGATGAGGGATGTGCCTTGCCCAAGGGTTCTCGCGGACGAGTTGAGGCGAGGCGAAATTGCGACTGGCTGGGGAATGTCGCTGTACATGGGCGCCGAGCGGACGCAGAAACGGGCGAGCGAGATTATCAACGATGTGCGCGATGCAGGAGTAAGTTACAAGATGAAAGGCAGCCAGGGAAACAGCACAGACGCGGAGGTCGACTTGGGTCAGAACAGGTGTCGGCGGCTAGCAAATTCGAGAGGGACAAGCAAAGTTCTGAGCTTCCTGACGCTGCGCGACAGGATGAAGGAGCTGCGTCCAGACTGTTGCCGATATTGCAGAACCAAAGCTGATTTCATAGCTTTCAAGGGGCACAAGGAGCACAAGAACCAAGTCAGCTCGCGGTCTATCGTTGTCCCATTTTTGGAGAACACGAGGGCTTCTTTTGCGCCAGAGCCAACCGCAAAAATACGGTGGCGGCGCAGCGCGATTTTCCCGAAGTTCGGCGTTTGAAGAAGCAAAAAGGGAAGGTCCTTGAGATCGTGGACACAATCATACCGGCGGACTGGTACTGCGTTAACATGAAGATATGCAGCTGCTCAATAGCTTCATCACGCTACATTCGCGCACGCCATTCACAGGTTACGGAGAATCTAGCCGCAAGCTGCACCTGTTGCAGCCTGTTGCAGCTTTGGATATCAATTCCAACATTGCAGCCCTTGTCACCGTCATGGGCTGAGTACTGAGGGAATTGATGCGGGTGAGAGGCACAGAGGGAGCGTGATCACGCCTAAGATCTTTGCGTACGAAAAGCGGAAGGCAAAGACGACGCAGATGCATTCGCACCGCTGGTACCGTCGGTGAATAAGGAGGATATGACCAGAGACCAGCACATTGAAGGAAACCATAAAGCGGCATTCCAAGTTGCCGGGTCACCGGCTATTAGCAAGCCGCTTTTACGTCAAACAAACACTTGGCATTTGATACTACTTACCCGCACTCAACTCTTTGTTTCCGGTCCTGACACCGGCGGTATCTACTCGCAGTATCAGAACTAACGTTTCTTTTGCCATGGCTTTAGAAATTTCTCGAGAGACGTCGTCGCTCAGGTTAGCCCAGAACTTCCAGTGTAACTGGCAATTCTCTCACCAGAAATTCATACCTCAGCATACCTCTCCTGGGGACTTGGTTTGTCCAGACGTACAGAATTTAGCATACCTGGCTGATTTTTGAAGTGGGTGATCATTGACTCCCGCGTCTTCAGTTGTCTTCGTTTGCTTCTGTTCATCCCGGCGGCTTCGCGGTTTTATTGGACAGCGAAATAGGTGAGCATTTACACGAATCCCTAGCGATTTGCGCATTAAATTGAAGCGTAGCTGGGCAAGATGCGACGTGCAGTGCTTTTTTGGTTTCTTGAACTCTTCAATGAAATACTGTTGGACCAGTGAAACCTTCTTTGAACTGCACCGCGCAGAGGTTCTCGACCGTTTCGCGCATCTTCAGATTGGTACAGTCCAAGGCGAACATCCGAGACTAACAGGTCATGTCCCCGGAACGCTCAGTCTTGTGCCTTACGCGGAGCCGACCTGGTTGACCCAAGGATATCACTCGCCGTACTACAAAGATGTCTGGCAATCATACCCGGACTTGGTTGACCTGACCTAACTGGGTTTTTGTAGCACCATCGCCGCTTCCAAACGGCGGTGCGAAAATTCGTCGAAGAATTCGTTTACCCTGATGCTCAGGCTCGCGAACGAGGAGGAGGCAAACCATCTCGAAAGGTCTTCGATGAAATGGCGAGACTCAATATCCTAGCCATGCACGTTGGGCCAGGCAAACACCTGGAAGGTCGCGTACTGATGGACGGAATCATCTCTCTGGACGAGGTAGACGTCAATTTTGTTTCTTGAATTTTAGGCCAACCCTCCCCGGGTCTAGTTCGACGCATTCCATGAGCTTATCATCAATCAAGAATTTACTCGTCTGCATGCACGAGGTCGGTTCAAGTGGTCAGTATCAAGTAACGATTATTGATTGTTTCAGGCTACGAGGATGGTCTTGGTGCGACTTTGCGGCATCCGCTTTTGGATGGATTCTGACAGTTCATACATGCTAGGGGGCGGGACGATAATAGGATTGCCTCCAATCATCCGATTTGCGCAACCCGCTTTGCGAGATAAACTCATCGAAGAAACACTATCCTGCAAAAAACCCATATGTCTGGCTGTCACAGAAGCTTGGGCCGGAAGCGATGTGCAAGGGATCAAAACTCGAGCCACACCACCAAAGATGGGTGGATAGTCAATGGCGCTAAAAATGGATCACCAACGCTATGTGGGCCCACTACTTTACGGTGGCGTGTAGACAAGATAATGGGGAGATCATTGTTCTTGTCGTTGAGCGAGGCGAGGGTGTCAAGACTAGACCCATTCAAACGGCGTACTCTTCGAGCTCAGCGGGTACAGCCTATGTCACTTTCGACAACGTCAAAGTTCCACAGGAGAACCGTCTGGGCGCTGGTCAACCCGGATTGCACATAATCCTCGCCAATTTCAATCACGAAAGGCAGGCCATCGAAAGTTAAAACGTTACTGGCCAATCATAACCTCAACATTCTCTCAGATGGATCCTCGTCTCTGCCAACATTGCATGGCAGCGAATCATCTTTGAAGAATGCTTCAAGTTCGTTGTTCCCATTCATCATTATGCTCTTTTTGACTTCATCCAGATGGCAAATCAGAGAAAAGTTTTCGGGAAGCTGTTGAGCTCACAAGCTGTCGTACGACAGAAGCTTGCCGCCATGATCTCCCGTTTCGAAAGCTGTCAAAGCTGGCTTGAAAACATCACCTTCCAAATGACACGGATGAGTGTCAAGAGGAAGCACAACACCTCGCCGGGTATGCTATTTATACACCATATGCTTTTTTCACCCCCGCATTGAGACGGCTATAGGCAAATTGCATTTTTGAAGGTGCATGAGTACATCGTATGCTTTTTTTACCCCGCATTGAGACGGTGTGCATCTTCGAAGATGCATGCGACTCGTGCCTCCCAAGAAACGGCCAAAGACGCCGTGCAGGTGCGTAACTCCAACCTAAAACTTTTTTCTCTTTCGAGTATATTGTAGATCTTCGGGGAAGGGGTTTGACGCAAACAGGTAAAAGGACTTTCTTATCCAAGATGCATAGAGCTGACAGCTTCGCAGGCATGGGAAGATTCATCGGTAGGTGGCGCGTGCCCATTATAGGCGTCTAATAGATGTGGACAGAACACTTCCACCGAACGTTACTCATCGATGCGTGAGTGCTTTCATCGGACCCAGATGACCGGATCGCTAAATTGCAACGTGCAGTGTCGGTGGAGGAGGTGAGGTCCATTCTTTAGCATTCCGTCTCATACTGATGTCCATCGCAGCGGAAGACGTTCTTGGAGATCTTGGAGTCAGGCAAGCTCTGAGAAACATGCCCGCTCGCGTCCGTCTGTAATTTCTCTATTTGAATTTATTCCCAACGCGCGAAGAAATACAAACACGGTATTACAGCCGATACTAGCTTGAGTTGGTTGTTTTAGAACTTCTGGCCGTGCCGCGCTGCCGCAAGGATGCTCCCAACCCTGCTGAAGCTGCCGTGGAACCAGGCGGGGACACTGACCTCCAACCGAAATAGTCAAGTACAACATTCTTAGCAAATATTTCCCGAACCCGAGCATGACACCGTTCACGAAGGGTAGAAGAAATTGATTGCCAACGAGGAGAACAAAGCGATCGCCCGCGTGCGGGTGAGAGAGGGGTCGAATATTGCCAAAGTTGCCGATTCCAGTGTAGCGGGTGGAGGAGGGGGTGGGGGTGGGGAAGGCGTGTCAGTGTCGGGAAAAGACAAAGACGGAAATGAGGAGGTGAGGTGAGAGGACACGTCCTCCCATTTCTGCGACTCTTCGGCAGTATCTGGAGCAGACTGCGATTTTTGTGTCGACTCAACTTTCTGGTGCAGCGCCACCTACGGGTGAACGTCAGCAAGCGTAGAGACATCTGTTGATTTGACATACGTGCTTCTGAGGTTCTCCAGTTACCAAGTCTCGAGAATCAACAGGACTGGGAGAAGACGTTCCCGGGGCCTGCTTGTCCCCGACGGTCTCCCATTCTTGGTCAGCTGATACGCCGCGGTCGTTGCGAGTATCCACCGGGGCGTTCATCGGATTTTGAAGCGCGGCTTCCTGCTTCTCGACAGCGCGGATGGATTCCCATCGAGCGCGCTCCTTCTCTGCTTTCTCCCGGGCTTCGGCAGACCGCGCGCGCCATTCTGCAACATATTCTTCGTATTCCGACTCGGAAGAATCGGTGACCGAGTCCGAAGATACAGTGCTTTCCGCGGTGGGTGCGGTGGGTGCTGGCGCCGGAGTGTCTGGTTGAGGCTCCGGGCGGAGTGAAGGAGAAGACGTGAAGGCCTCGGACAGGGCAGTCTGGGTCTGGGTTAGAAAGCAGGAAAGTAAGGAATGGGTCGTACGGCCAACGGGTCCTCAGACATGACGGTTTTGGCCAGCGCCGATCAATTTCCTTTCCGAACTTTCATGTACTTACCTAGCCCATTCAATTCAAAGATCTAGACTCGATGTATCGCAACTACCGTGCTAGTGCCGTCATCCTCCAGCACCGATACCCTGGCTTCTACCGTCTCGCTCTCATGAGGTTGTATCGGTTCTCTTGTGTATAAATTTGACATGTGAGTTCTCTAACTCTTGGTAAGTAGTTTCATGTTTCCTTGGCCCGATGACTGGTGACATTGCTGCCTCATGCGCGATCTTGATCTCTCTTGTCTTGCCGAAGTTTTCTCATACTGGCGACATCGTTGGAGATGACATATACATAGACTGTTCAGTGCTTCAATTCAGCTTCCATCATTTTTGCAGGTTAGCCGGTGGCCCGCCCCAGCTCTTTGGACGCCACAACATCCACTGGTTCCAGCGCACTGTCACACTAATCTGTCTCCGCGGATGCTGGACGCTGAGACGAAACGATTTCTTGGGGATGTGGCGTTCTTCGTGCGACCAGTCTTTCTCTTCACTTCACTCAGCTCGAGAACATCAGACGTTGACCTTATTCTCTCTCGAGTATGTTCGTTCTCAATCAACATCATCGCGTTGCAGTCGCGTTGCCCATGACAGGCATTTCGGGTACCTTACAATTTTCTGCAACATTTCCTCTTGAACTCGTGGCCGATGTGGACCACGGTTTACGAAGCCCTATGACCAGACTTCATTCCGGACTTCGGAACCAGGTGCCTGTCGGCGCTCATATTTGGACCGATGGCTCGAAGACTGATTTGGTTGCTTCTGAGATAACGAGACTCTCCAAGGCATTTTGGGAGAAGATCTTTCTGCAAAACCGCGACTCGTGACAGTGCTTACCACTCCGACGCAAGGTATAAGTACACACTTAACTTGAAGTTAAGATAAGTGAAACCTCCAACCTGGTTCCCTCTATCCGTCGACGGCACGCTTTCCAGCATTACCACGACCCCAGATGTGTCAGCAGGAACTGTGATGCCCCAGTCGTTCGGCTCTCAGATGTGATTTCTAACCGCTTGTTCAGCTTCGGGAATCTCTATCGAGGCTGCGGTGTGAGTTGAGTCGCACAAGGCGTGTCCGGGACGTGGTGGCTAAAGACTGCCAGTGCTTTGAGGTTATCTACCCGGGCAGCCTTTACGACTGTGGACAACCGGATTGCGGCATAAGGCACGCATCGTTCTGGCTTTTCTTTCCAGTCAACCGCCAACCTTACCCCTTTCAGTTCCGCTCACGCTCACCGGGTGCCTTGTCGGTGTCCCAAGGTCCGAGGCTTGATTTTTTTTGCAGCTGCACTTATCGCTAACCGACCACTTATAAGGCTCCGACTGAAAACAGAAGAATCATCAATTTGTTCCGACCACAGTGCGACAATCACAAGGCAGCGCAGTGGGATGCCGCCGTGGGACGTCGCGGTGGCCGGTAGCATTGGCGAAACCCCGCTGAGTGTTGCGCCATGCCGCACTGCACAACACTCTTCTGTAATTATTAATATGCGTTTCCTAAAATCGTTTTCCTCCTCGTTTGATCGGCTGCTTTGTACCTCTCTTCTCTCCGCCAACCCCTGAGGTGGCTCTCGCTAAGCGCCGCTTACGTTCAGCTTCACTGTCCTCGTCACTGGAAGACAATGGGGGTTTCGCCTTTTTGACAGGCCGGACAGGAGACGAATCCGAGTCAGATTGCGGGGATTTGGCCCTCCTGAGGGGATTGGAGGAGACAGGGGACGGTGAACGCGGTCGCGGAGCCGGACTCGGGATTCCAATCTTGGGAGGCGGCGAGGTAGATGACGGGAGAACCCGATCCTTGCCTTTTGCGGCAACAAGAGGTGCCTCGTCGTCAGAATCGTCTTCCGTGGCCGAGTCCGCAGGGTCCGGGTCCTTGGAAACAGAGATCTCTTGCGGGGATTGATTCAGGGAGGTAGCCTGGGTAGGAAGCGTCGTTGGCTGCATCACGAAATTCAATTGGTACCTTCGAAATCCAGAGTATCTGATAGCTTACGATAGGATTTGGAGAAAGCCCTCGGGGTCTGGATGACACTGTCAGAGATGGTTCCCAAGTAATTGTTGCCACGGCTTGCGCTCGAAGCTCAGGTTTCTCTGCGGTTACTAAAATTGCTGCTGCATAAAAGTATGAATGCGTGGGATACATCCAGGTAGGCAAACTTACGTAGTTCTGGAATAAAGTTGAACATGGCTGTTATGCGTCGGAGAGCAGTCGCCACACGCGGTTTCGACATGGCATTCTTAACATAGGTATCTACAGAGCGGCGTGCGGTTCTCCCGACCCTGTCCACGGCCTCGGACAGGTCAGGCGAGAGTGATCCAGGTATGACGAGTGAAGTAACCTTTTCCAGATCGGTTTCTGACAATTCACCGACGGCAGAGGTACATGCCAGATGGTTAAGACTGATCAGTGGTAGCACCAGATGTTTCGAGATCAGCTCGGCGGAAGGCCGGGCACCTTCTTTTGAGACTTCCCACCTCCATTTGAATGCTTCGCATTCGAGCTCCACGGCGAGATCCTTCGGACTGGGTCAGCCGTAAGCCGCCAGAAAGGCAAAGGTGCTTGCCGCGTAGTTGGATTCGACGCAGTCAAAAGTGAGTTCATCCACGCCTCCAAGGGTATGTGCTTTGGCAAGGAGTTCGAGAATATGAATTCTCCATTCATCTTCCTCTTCCTCACGAGCGAAATCTGGACAGTCTGGATTGCAGGCTCGCCATCTACGTGCGAATTTTTTGCTATTCAAGACTGGCCTTACTGTCAGTGGTGTTTCCGACGCGATACTGAGCGGGATTCACCTTCGGTCCACACGGATTTTGTGTCAGTCATCATAATAAAACATAAGAGGTCAACGGTAGAGAAATAACACTTCTGTTCGGTTCACAAAATGATGCGTCTGGGGTCTGCATCCAGCGAAAGCACGAACGAATAGATACGGGGTCGAATCATGACTCTTTGCGAGCCACTCTTTGCTAAGCAAGAGTTTGCCATGTTCCTAGACGGGGGCGCCAGAGTGAACATGAGACTCGTGTACCATGTACAAGGCGTTTGTACTTCAGAAAATTGATCCATTTCGAGCAAAGAACCGCCAGTGTTGATCTGTATCTCTGACAAATGCGCGAAGTGGGCAAAGGGAAACAGCGAAAACACAAAGTTGTGGTGGTAGATTGGCGTCGACCGTAGTTGCCATTTTCGGCCTAGCAGTGTTTGCTCTCCCCGGCCCTGGTATGAGCGAGGATGGACAAGTCTCAGAGTCTGGACCCACCTTCCCGACCTCAGCCGATTATGACCGTCTTTCATATGGCGCGGAGGAATGGCCTGGAGGGTCAGGAGATGATGGCTCGTACGACCATGCGAGTGAGGCGGGCCCATCTACTCGACAGACGCCTCTGCTCCGTCTTCTCGTTCTGCGCACCTCCGTTCTACCGTCGAAACACACTTTGGCTGCCACGGATGGCTACACCGAACTACAATTCGGTCGGGACGTTGCGCCGTCCCAAGATGTCCCAAGGATTCGGTTGAAAGAGATGGAGGTTTGTATAGTCTCACTTTTTCTCTTCTTGTCTTCTCATCACAGAAAGGTGTCTAAATTGCACGCGACCGCATACTTGAACAATGCGTCGTGGTATCTTGTCGACATGGGCTCAAAGCACGGGACATTTATTCAGCGCAAAACGACCACTACCGCCGTGCGATTATCACCTTCCAGAGTAGCGAGTGTCCCGCGGCAACTACACCATTTGGACGCTCTGGCTATTGGAAGCACGACTTTTCTTGTCCACATTCATGAACGTGCTCCCTGCCAAGATTGCTCCGCTCCTCAAAATGAGATTCCACTCTTCCTGTCGCAAAAGCGGAAAGCTCCGAGGGCTGATCTTGGATATCTCCCTCCTACTCCAGGTGACCCAAAGAAGGCGCTCAGTGAGCTTAAGCAGCGGCTGGTTGCGCCGGCTGGGCCCGTCGAGGGAATAGTTACACGGATCGCTCTGCTAGGCGCCGCTCCCTTTACCCAGCCTCTCGTCTTGATGCTCCAGGTGTGGCTCCGGTTCTGCCCTTACCATCGAGCGTGCCTCCCGCCGAGTCCTGGGAAGCCCCGGTCCCGGTGACGACATCTGAGCCGCCAACACCACTGCCTGCATCGAATATCGGGCATCGGCTGCTGATGGGGCAAGGCTGGATCCCTGGCTCTTCGCTGGGGCAGAACTGGGATGGAATGGGACTTACTGAGCCGCTCCAGGTTGCATCAACGAGTCGAAGGGCGGGATTGGGGATGGAGACGCGGCAGAATAGATATTATAATTAATATTGATTATTAAAAAATTAATATTGTATTTCTACTCGATCATGTGGTTCTCTCTATTTGTCTATGCTTTGCGAGACGCGTTGTCGCGCTTAGCGAATCACGTGCTGTTGGCCGGTCAGCCACTCGCTAGGGCTTGATTCCAACTTCGGTGTGTCTCTCATGGCAAGTACCAACATCCGCGTCAGTTCTCGTCTCCTCCTCCACGTCCTCGACTGACATTCACCCTGCAGATGCCTCTTCGTACCCGCCCTGCTGCCCAGCGCCCCAAGGCCGACGAAAATGCAACTAGTAGACACGCTCGTCAGCACTCTGGCATCCTTCCCCCCGGCGCCGCTCGTTTCGCATCCAGGGACCTCGCCAACATTAAGGCAGGTCAGGCGCGCACAGTTCTCAGCGAGGTCACCCTGGCGGCTGTGAATAGAAAGGTGCGGGCATCTCTCTCTCTCCAACATCTGCTGGCTGACATGCTCTTTGCCAGCAGGATCCGCTCGGAAAGCTCGTCGCTGGTTCAGACAAGCCAGAGACAGGTGTCAAACGCCTTCGTTCGAATTCCACCGCTGTCGGCGCACAGCGAGTTCCTCTCGGTCCTGGAAGAAGTCAGGCTGCTCCCCCCGTTGCTAATGCAGTCAACGCTCGCGTGCCACCGACTCGTGGCTTGCGCCACTCCATCGCAAACAGCAGACGGCCCATGCGTGTTGTACCTCCCCCAGTCGCAGTCGAAGACGAGGACGACGACCAATCGGAACAAGATGACGAGCACGACATGAACGTGGATGTAGACGAAGACGCCGGCGCTTTCCAGCTCAAAAGCGAGCCGGTCGAAGACGACCCTGAGGAGGATGTCGAGGAGATGTTAATAGCGGACGACGAGGAAGATGAGCTGGAAGAAGACCAAGTGGAAGAGGAAACGGCCAGAGCTAACAAGTCACCCCGCGTGTGGCCCGACGTTTCGTCCGACCGCGCCTTCCAATACCAGAAAGAGGTCCAGGCCATCCGCGAAACTTTCCAGGACGATGTGGATATTTATGACACTACCATGGTGTCCGAGTACGCAGACGATATTTTTGATTACATGAGTGAGCTCGAGGTGAGATATTTCCCCCCTCTATGGAACATCCACTCAAGCTATCTTCCAGGAGAAAATGATGCCAGGTGCCGACTACATGAACCGACAAAACGAAATCACCTGGGCGATGCGCCAAACCCTTGTTGACTGGTTATTGCAAGTCCATCTCAGGTACCACATGCTTCCCGAGACGCTCTGGATCGCGGTCAATATCGTCGATCGCTTCTTGACCCACCGCACCGTATCCTTGATCAAGCTGCAGCTGGTTGGGGTTACCGCTATGTTCATTGCAGCCAAATACGAGGAGATCCTCGCCCCTTCGGTGGAAGAGTTCGTGTTCATGACGGAGAACGGATACAACAAGGAGGAGATATTGAAGGGCGAACGGATCATGTTGCAGACGCTGGAGTTTAGGATCTCTCACTACTGCTCGCCATACAGCTGGATGCGTAAAATCAGCAAGGCAGACGATTACGACATCCAGACGCGGACGCTCAGCAAATTTTTGACGGAAGTGACGCTCTTGGATTACCGTTTCCTACGAGCAAAGCCTAGTCTCGTTGCTGCGGTGGGCATGTACTGCGCTCGGAGGATGTTGGAAGGTCCCTGGGTGAGTCGCTTATCTTTCTAAGGGTGTCAAGTTCCTCAATTTCCTTTTTAAGAATGAGGCGTTTGTGTTCTACTCTGGGTACACGGAAGAGCAGCTGGTTCCCGGGCACGAGATGCTTGTGGAGAAGCTTACGGAGCCGAGCTTTTCTCGTCAATACGTGTGCCGGAAATATGCGCACAGGAAGTTCCTCAAGGCGTCTTCGTTTGCGATCGAGTGGGCGAAGGTGCAAATCGAAGGAGGCTCCGTGGAGAAAATGATGCTCGAGGAGTAGAGTAAGCGATGTCCGTCCTTCTCTTTTCGTCTCTATCTGCCTGCCCCCACTGTACTCGCACCCATTCATCATCATCTACCTGCAATATTGTCTTACACATCTCGCTGTCTGTTCCCTTTTGATTTATGCAATTTACTATCATCCCGTTCACAAATACGTCCGTCCATTTACTCCTCAGTCGCTTTCGTTGCTCTCCTCGCATGCCTATGCCCCTCCCACTCTTTTACACGACCTAAACAACGAGCGCGGGATCTCTTTCCCGTCGCAGGGCCACCATCCTTTTCGCATCCCTCTCTTTATCGTTGAGCTTGTACATATATGGTGACTATACATACCAGTAGTCCTTTTTCCGTGTTTGATTCTTGTACTTATTGTTTTGTGGGAGAGAGGTAAAATTAAATTATGTATTGCACACTTGACTGTGTTCTTCTGAAGCTTCAGCAGATCCACATTTTCACGGAGCCGTGTAAGATTCTGTTCTAATTGCTATGGGAGAGCCTTTCTGTATAAAAATTCCACCGTGAACTCCGATTGCGTTTTGACTTACTCAACGAGCCGTGCCAGTTTGCGACTACGGCAACGAGATGGTCTAGTCACATTTTACATTCAGCTGGCACGCTCGCACGAGCGAATGCACATACCGCATCCAGATAAGGATACCGGATGCCATCGCTGCTCAGCGCTCAGGGCCAATGCGAGGCCTAGAAAGAATAGTACATTCCCGTTTTTTCACATGTGGTAATTTACATTCAGCTGGAATGCTCACACGAGCGAATACGCATACCGCATGCAGAGTCTTGCAGACGAGGATACCGGATGCCGCTACTCAGGGCTGCGAGGCCTAGAAAGAAGAACACTTTCCCGTTTTCTCGCACTGATCAAGTTCGCACCGTCTCAAGACTTTCATACGCGAATACATTCAACGTCATTTTCGGAAGTACAACAATGTCCTTACGTCTTACAAACGGGAACTAGGTACGGCAGTTTCTTAGACGTTGAGACCACAGACAGAGGCGGCGACTTGAGTAGATGTGACGTTGACCCTGCCGAGTTGCACGGCCTGGTTATCCGTGAGGTTGTTCATAGCTTCCAAGGCAATATTGAAGGTCCCAGCACCCGCATGATCGATCTGGAAAGGTACACATAATCAGATTCTTAACCTCTGAGGATAGTCGCGAAGCAGTTCACCCCGAGTATGTTGATGCTTTTTTTGGCGCCCTTTGAGTTGACAAAAGTCAGCTCCCAGCACGTGCCACAATTCACCGAGTTGAAGCCTTCTATTGCGCCTGCCGCACCAATGAAGGGGAAGTTTGGAAGAGACGCGAAGTCGGTGAATCCGAAGACTTCCATTCCATTGTCACCGTTGGAGCAAGCCTGAGAAAATATTGAGACGAGACTTGTCGGCGGCGGTAGACATTACGCACAACGATGTTGAGAGAGTTGGAGCCGACGTCATACGTTTGGTCAAACGCGACAGTGTCGGCAAGAGCGGCTAGAGGGCCGAGAGCGAAGAAGAACAAAGAGGCGAACTGCATCTTGTGGGTTGAAATGGGGCGAAGAACGAAACCTCTTTTATACTGCTCAAGACTGTCCAGAAGTGAGAAGCGCAAGCGACACGGCTTCCTCTGGCCAACAGACTAGTAAAGCGACGTCGAGAGGTCATCTGCCCGGTGAATTCAGGCCGTGGTGGAGCAAAATCGCATTGAGAATTCTCCGTTCCGGAAGGGCAACGACTCGGAAATGGCGAAGCCAAATGTGGGCAGCAGTTGTTAGAAGTCTTGCATGCTGCCGAGCACGATATACTAGAATTTTTTTCGGAGCGTTGAACAGTTTCTGAAGGTTAGCCAGGATAGAATAGGATTGGATGGCTCCTTTGGTCCTGCGAGTAAAACATATCCACCGAAGAGAAGCGAAATGTGGGCAGCAGTTGCCATCTGCGGATCAGTGATCATTGATGCGCTTGGCTCGTACAGTCATGGCAGTCAATAAATATACGATATCCGCGCTGCCTCTGGCCCCGCCCGCGCACCTTCTCACCCACAATCTCAATCCAGACCCCAGAACCCCCTCTGTCACTGTCTTTCGCAACGATGTAACAACAGCAAGTCCTAGTCTCCAGCGCCGTGCTCGTACGCACTCCACAATCTAATCCAAATGCCATTATCAATTCGAGGCCAGGCCTGCTGAGCGCCGAGGCCCACTATTCTTATGTGACACCCTTCCCGGTGCCGTTCCCGTACGACATTCAGCCGCCTAGTCCAACCGACTCGGATAGCACGGAAGCAAAGACGTCATATGTCGAGAAGTGGCTCGCGGCTCGCGAGCCTCGTATCGCCCACCCCCTGCTGCTCCCAATGCTGATCTTATTAAATATGCACCAGAGGTGCGCGATGATCTCGGTGATGCGGCGCTCTTGGGTATAGCAGAGACTACACTCCGAGACTGCGTTCCACATCTCGATGTTGGAGACGCTTTCGCTATTCTGGGCGCACCTGCTCTTGCTACCAATGACGGCGAAGAAATCACGCATGGAACCGAATCCGCGGTCGCTGCACGGGAAGATCTCATCGATGTGCTTAGCGGCCGCGCCGTGCTCATGTCCGAAACTTTTGCGCCGTGGGCCGTACGATACAGCGGACATCAGTTTGGTAACTGGGCAGGCCAGCTTGGTGACGGTCGGGCAACCTCTATCTTGGTGACACCACACCCCGTATCCCCTGGAGCTACTTTCGAACTGCAGCTGAAAGGGTCTGGGCGGACCCCATTCTCGAGATCAGCTGACGGCCTTGCGGTCACTCGTTCTTCCATACGTGAATATTTGTGCTCTGAGGGTGCGTCTCTTTCCTGTTCCCGTGCATCTCGTGCCGTTCACACGTCACGCAGCGATGCACGCGCTGGGTGTCCCCACTACGCGCGCTCTCGCCCTGGTGTCCCTTCCAGGTGTACCCGTCCTGCGAGAGACTGTCGAGAGCGCATGTGTTCTTACCCGTGGTGCACCCTCCTTCCTCCGCATCGGCTCCTTCGAGGCACTCTCCCCGCCACAGAACGTTTTTCTATTCGGCGGTGGGCAACAGGCCGCCAACTGGGATGCATTAAGAACGCTTGGCATATGGGTGGCAGGCAGCGTGCTCAAACTCCCGGAGGTTGCCGAGGCGGAGAAGACTGAGGAGAAACCCGCCCCATGGGGACAAGCCCTTGTCCTCGAAGTCGCCCGGCGCAATGCGCGTATGGTCGCAGGCTGGCAGGCGTACGGGTTCATGCACGGGGTTATCAACACAGACAAGTGAGCATACTTTATTTGCATTCTTTCATAACTAATGTCTACAGTGTCTCTATTCTCGGCTTAACGATTGACTACGGCCCTTATGCATTTATGGACCAGTTTGACTGGTACCATATCTGTAACCATACGGATGAAGAAGTGCGTTTTTCTTCTGCTGTCGACATGTAGACTGATACCATGCCAAGGGTCGGTATGCGTACCGTGTACGTGGCTGAATTTGTGTTCATCTCGAACAGTGACTGACTCGGTGTTACATAGTCGCAACCCACTAACGTCCTTTTCGCTCTCCGCGCCCTACACGCTGCTCTCGCGCCTCTCATAGGCGCCGAGCTTGCTCTAGGACATGCTGTTCCCGCTGGGTGGGCAGAAGGAGCGAGCAAGGAGGACATTGACGCTTGGCGTACGCGTGGAATGGAAGCGCTCAAGGACGAACTAGAGAGTGTAACACAAGGCGAGACGGCAGCGAAATATGCAGAGTTGATGCGGAAGGTGTGTATTACCCTCCATATGTTCCTGATGGGCTGGCTCATGGATCCCTTGCGCAGCGCTTGGCTCTGCGTCGCGCAGAACCGACGGACGAGGCTACCGTCGTACGACCGTTGCTCGATCTCATGGCCGCACACAAACTCGACTTCCACGCCACTTTCCGGGCGTTGGCAACCTTCAGACCAGGAATGTTTGCTAGTTCAGGCGATGAAAATGCGAATACCAAGGAAGTGGATGCATTCGTTGCTCGTATTCTTTCGCAATCGCCGGATGCTGCACGCATAGACCCCGCGCGTGCGACAGAGGATCTGCGCGCTTGGCTCAGCGTGTACGCGCGCCGCATTGAGCGCGAGGCGGACGAGTGGGCAGCTAGGGAAGACATGGATGCTGAGCGGACACGCGAGGCACGCGACTCCAACCCGCGCTTCGTGCTTCGGCAGTGGGTGCTGCAAGAGGTCATTGCCGTGGTAGAGAAAGATGCTACCCGCGGGCGACGGGTGCTTGCCAAGGTGCTTCATGTGCGTTTAATTTGTTTATCCGAGTTGGTTTTGGACCGCAGTCTGATTTGTTTAGATGGCGACTCATCCATTCCAGCCTTGGGGCGGAGAGGATGCTGGGGAAGGAGCACAACTAGATGCTGAGGAGGAAGAGGAGCGGCGTTTTTGTGGGGTTGGAGACAGTAGCATGTTGGGTTTCCAGTGTAGTTGTTCGAGTTGAGGTATTACATACTTACTATTAGTACAAATCCTATTAGCGGAATTTGATTCAGCCTTGGATCAGCATCAGGCACGGCCATCTGTCTGTCTTTCCCCCATGCCCACCCACTACGCCGCCCTCCCCGCCTCCGCGCAGGACGCAGAAGACAGAGAGCTCTACGATGCCTTCGGCGACGTGGACGATGACGAACCGGAGCCCGCAACGGCGGCGCCGGCGGCCGTCCCTGTGGTCGCTCTTCCCCACGTCCCCGGCGCTTTCTACGACTTTGAGCGCGATTACGACTGCCCGCCACCTGGCTCACCTCCGCGCCCCTCCGCCCTTGCTCTCCCGAACAACATTGGGAATTCCAATGGAAGACTTCCTACAGAGCCAGTAATCCCTCGGCCCCTAGCACCTCTTTTTTCCGCAGGGCAATGGGTGCGATTCTGCCGACACATTACGCTCGTCTGCCAACCTCAAGTGAATCCGCACCCCCGGGGGCTATCGGAGGCGGGACTGAGAACGATGGGGTATTTGCAAACGTCATGGCCAAGCCGCAGCGTGCCCGCACAGTCACCGATGAAGATGGTCAGATCTACATGGTCCCTGAAGACAACCAGAAGGAAGCCCCGCCCTCCTATGCCGCGGCTCAGGCAGACTCTGTCCCCCCGTATTGGGAGACGACCGTGCATGCCCCAGGCGTGGATGGCACGGATATGATCATCGAAGACCTGCCCTCGGGATCGTTCTGGGTGTTCTTGGTCAATATGTTCATCAGCTTCTTCTTTCAGTTTGTTGGTTTCCTCCTTGTGAGTACTCTCTCAAGTCCATTTGCTGTGGTCGCGTGCTGACCTTGAACAAGACATTCCTTCTTCATACGAGCCATGCCGCCAAGTACGGCAGCCGTGCAGGTCTTGGCCTTACCCTTATCCAATATGGGTTCTACTCTCGTGCAGGGAACGAAGGTGTCGACGAGACAAATGGAGCTGAATGGCCCTCCTCCCTCCTTCAGAACGCCGGGCCCGAGCCAACTCCGCCACCGAGCCAACTCCCACCACAGAGGCACCCATGCCAAACGATGTCGTCCTCGGTGGCGTCTCATCGCGCGACTGGCTCTCCTTCCTCCTCATGACCCTCGGTGCGTTATTCTATGACTCCTTCTGCCCTGCTGCTTACTCACTCCCGTCTCTAGGCTGGTTCCTCTTACTCTCATCTTTCATTGGCTTCTGGCGGATCAAGCGTTGGGAACGTTCCATCCGCTCTACCTCCTCTGCACCGATCACCTCAGAGGACATCGAACGTGATGCTTCCGTCCGTCGCAACATCGAGAGCGTGTTTGGGTATTCGTTCGGACCTCAAGAAGAATCTCGCCAACCCATACATCGCGACGAAAACGGCACGCTCGTCGTCATTCCCACACAGGAGCTCCTGGAGGAAGCGCGCTTGGCTCGGGACCTCCGCGCCGCTGGTTTGCTGTAATTTCTTGTACTGTTCCAACATGTATCTATCTCCGACTGTCACTTCTCGCCCGTTCTTTTACTGACGATCTAATACGGTACCATACCAACACCACAGCCAAAGTTCGACTCTGTACTTTTTTTTCTTATCCTGTTATTTATCCCACTTCCGCAAACAAATGAAACATACGAACTACTCAAGGAGGCATGCATGGATTGGACGCGTGAACCTGCCGCTTGATTTCTGTGAGGTGCGCCGCACTACAGAAGCTACTTGTCAAAGAGTCGCCCTGCCTCACCGGCTGTCCCCGTCGTTACCTGCGTCTGCCGATAGCCGTTCTCGAGCCTGAATCACATTCAATCAATGTTTTGCAAATTGTCGGTTGCATCGCAGACCTGTGCAATGAGATCTGGGTCCATGTCAGGTAAAACCTCTGGTTCTTCTCCGCGCCACGGAACCACCTCCCATCTCGTCGGGGTATATCCAATACATAGACAGATGTCTTCTGGGAGATGCGCACCATATTCCGAGTTGAAATGGTCTCGAACTTGGCTTTCCTCTGGGTGGACTTCAAGTAATTTTACGGGAGTAGCAGTGTGAAGAGACGCACCCTCAGACATGGCTGCCAATTGTGACATCATGCCTCTGACGATGTTTTCCGCAGCCTCGCGGTACTGTCGGCGGCGCGCGATTTCCAGTATAAGTTTGTTGAACGCGGTTCGATAGGATACGAAACGGTCGTGCAGATGTTCTACGGTGAGAAGAAGCTGCTGGAGACTGGCCAACTGTTCTTCGCAGTTGATCTGAGAAACGATAGATCAGGACACGGTTGGGTGACGCTTGGACAGATGTAACCTCGACTGCATCCTGTGTCTGTAACATCTCGGTCATAATTTCGCCTAGTTCGTCTAGATCGTCAAGGACGGTGTGCAGATGTTCGAGATTCTTCTTGGCACCCTTTTGAGAGTTCATCAATAGCTCACTGCAAGGCGTTGGATATGAGATGAAAACGACGATTGCAGTTGACTTACTAGGTACTTGTGATTGAAGCAAGACAATCTTCCAGCTCGTTCATAATCGCCGGCAGCTCGTCCGTGTCTCTGTTCATGGCTTGTAGATCTTCATCGCTGAAGATTTCCCCCGCTTCGCTATCATGAAGCGCGCCCGCCATTTGATCATAATGGGCTGTGAGGCTCTCCAGATGACGAGCCATGAGAGTTATTGTTCCGTCCTGCTTCGCTAATAGGGGATCCATGGCGTCCAGCGGTGGTATGTCAGGCAATGACTCCCGGATAGCATTGCTGGCCTGATACAAAGTTTCCGGTAACCGGCGGTCTTGTTCAGTATGTCCTGCGAACGTAGGTCAGGTAATCAAGTAAGGAATGCGAGAAGCAAAATGCGCACGTCGAGAGCTGCACGCTCGCTCTCCATTTTGTCTAGCACATCTTCAATGCCCTGAATATATAATTGAGGAGTTCGTCAGAAGACAAAGAGATACCGCACCTGATCGTCTACGAAATCCCGTGTGGTTTTCCATGCCTGACGACTAGGGCGCGTCTGTTCCTTCCGCACAGTTGAAGATAGACTCCGAGGGGACTGTGGAACATGCGAAGCTTGGCCTTCGTCGTCGGAATGCTGGCTTCCGAAGAGAGACGACGCGGCAGAATGTTCATGAAAATCGGGAGGAACGAGCTGAGAACCCAGAGACTCCAAGACACGTTCCAAGGCATCCGTGTGCTTCACCTTTACCGCGTCCCATTCCTATGAGAAAGGGAGAAATGAGCTCTCATCGGAAGCGAAAAATATTTGTTCAACACGCCTGGACCTGCTTGCTCAGACGCGTTCGTTTCTCCTCGATGCTCTTTGCGATACTCATAGCCAACTAGCGTCCGAATCAGCTCACCCGGTAAAACACGCTACACTGGAATCCTACCCTCAGCTGCTCCAGCACTCCGTCTGTTATCCATCTCACTTTCGCGTCGAGGGCGAGGACATCAACGACCGATTGAGCAGACGCATTTGAAATGTTAGCGCGAGAACACAGTTCTTCTCCGTGTTGAAGTGCTTCTTTGGACTGTAGGACGAGAGAAAGAAGATGGGACTGGTGAGCGTCATTTGTCGGAGAGGCCATGGTCATAGTGCATGATGTAAAATCAATGAGCACATCCGGTCCACTGGGCAGCCGAACTCCGAACGGCAGACATCTTAAAGCGCGGGGTACCATGATACTTACTCAATGGCTCCTGGACGCAGAACCTTCATTATCGGCGCTGGATGCACGGCCTTCATCAAGCCCCGCGGGCTGCGGACGACAGAGGACATGGGTCTAGAGGCTGCCACCAAGGCTCTCCTCGACGCTGGAATAACTTATGATAAAGTCCAGACAGCAGTCGTGGGTTTTTGTTACGGCGATTCGTGTTGTGGCCAGGTACAGCAGACCTCCACGCCTCTGCTTCCAGCAGCTTACAGGGACTTAGCGGGCGCTGTACAGCCTGGGTTTAACGCACATCCCAATCACCAATGTGAACAACAACTGCTCAACCGGCTCAACCGCTCTTTACCAGGCCAACATGGCGGTCAAGCACTCCCAAGTGGAATGTAGGCTACCATTGGTGTCGAGAAACATCCTCGTGACAGTCTACTCTAGGTGCTCTGGCCTAGGGTTTGAAAAGATGAAACCCGGTCAGTCCTTTCTCGAAGATTGTTTTGGCCATTTCTCTTACGGTCTCTCAGGAAGTTTGGGCACCAACTTCCCCGATCGGATTCCGCCAACCTTCCTACTGAACCAGAGATCACGAGACATAGAGCAACAGGGCCTTGGAGAGAATCACGGACCCGGGGCGCCCAGATTATTCGGTAACGGCGCCCAAGAATACTTCCAGAAATATGGCGGAAGTATCGATCATCTCGCCCAAATTGGTACCGACGTTTTGGACTGGTTTCTCCACTTTCCGGCTCACCTACCCTTAGCGTCCAAAAATCACAAGCACTCTGTCAACAATCCGTATTCACAATTCCGCGACGGATGGAGCGTTGATCAGGTGCTCAAGGCGCCCAAGATCACCAATCAACTCACAAAATACATGTGCAGTCCTACCTCGGTTCGTGGCGGCTGGTTGCATCAAATTTTATACACTCACTCTTCTCAGGACGGAGCGGCATGTTGCATCGTGGCGTCAGAGGACTTTGTTCACGCCCACGGTCTCGAGAACCAAGCCATCGAGATTGTTGCGCAGGCCATGGCCACCGACGGGCCCGAGGCATTTGAGAGCTCCAGTGCCATGGAGGTTTGACTATCAATGATCCCCTCCTCTCACCGTCTGACTTTCATATTCAGGTGGTCGGGTACAACATGACCAAAGTTGCCGCCGACAAGGTATTCAAGGAGCTGGTTTTTGCGGAAGGTCAGGGGAGGGACCAAGTCGGCGTGCTCGAGCTGCACGACTGCTTCGCTGCCAATGAGGTCCGCGTCTCGGGTGGCTTTACTAATTGCTGTCTGACGGCTCGTCTAGCTCATCATGTACCCTGCACTGGGTCTATGCGGCGCTGATGAAGCCCACAAGATGGTCGAAGCGAGGGGACAACACATATGGTGGTAAATATGTCGTTAACCCAAGCGGCGGACTTGAGGCCAAAGGACACCCTCTGGGTGCCACGGGTCTCGGAATGCACTTCTATATCGCAATGCAGTTGAGAGACTGTATGCCCATCCTCTTGGTATTCGTTCTTCCCGTTATCATCTATATTCAGGGGCTGGACCGATGCAAGCGCCTGGTCTGTTCGACGTCGACCCGCGTGGGAAGTACGGTCTCGTCCATAACGTACGTGAATTCAATACTGGTATCGCACGGTGCTAAGCCCTTCATCAAGGTTGGTCTCGGAGGTGCGGGTGGTCGTATCGTTACTCCGCCGCCCGAGTTTTACAGGCCGGCGGAAAGGATGGCCGTTCGAGGTATCTGCTACGCCTTTCTCTTGCTCCTCCATCTAACCTGGAGCAGACTCGGTTACAACCATGCGCATGAATGTCGGCCGATTACTATGGCTGATGTTGATAAAGTCAAGTCGAAGCAGAATTCGCCCTTCCTCTTAGAACAGGCAAGGCTCTGAGCTTTTAGTTGTGGAGAACGGTCTCGGATATGCACATCATCTTCCTTGTATATGTAACACCATGAACTGAATCCAGAAATCTGTTGTCTTCGTTCTCTTTCCTAATCGAGTCACCGGATGTCTTCGTGGTCCATCATCAGTCCATCAGCGACTCCGAGTCTGACATCGACGCTACATCCGTGACCTGTTCAAGGTCTCTCTCTTCTCCGGATCTTGGAACTTGAAATCAGGATCTGGCCTGTGTTCGCCGGGACCTCCTGTCACTTCTGCGACGCCGAGATAATATCCGCCAAGACGATTGTTAACACGGAAACCCAGCAGAACGCGCTACCTTGTCCCCCGACAGAGGCGGCCATTAACAGAAGATGTCGTTCCATTTCATCGGAACTAGCCTCATGGGATGGACACACTCCCGAACTCAATGTCGTCTCGCCGCGGCCACGGTCAAGCTACCTACGGTAACGGCCTGAATCCACCGGTACCGTACAAATGGTTTCTGGACACTGCCTGTCTTGACCCGTGACGAGTCTCTCGGTCGATGGAGGCCGCTGTTCTATTTTATGGGATATTGAGAACACTTTAAAAGGAGCCTTGAACACTGACTTGAATCCAACACCCATCCAAGCACCTCAGCTGAAGATGCAATTCACCTCTTTGTTTTTGCTCGCTGCTCTCGGCCCTTTGTTCGCTCTTGCCGATACTGTGTCGTACGACCAGACGTATGACAACGGCTCGAACTCCCTCGATATTGTGGTGCGTATATGCAGCCGTCGAATTTGCTGTCGCCTGCTTAGAGACTACCCAGGCTTGCTCTAACGGCGACAATGGAATGGAGGTCTTCGGATTTACCGATTTCAAGTCTCTTCCCAACTTCCCTTACATCGGTGGAGTCGGTGCGATTGAAGGCTACAACTCAGCGAATTGCGGGACGTGCTGGGAGTTGACCTACACCAATCCCAAAGGCGTCAGCAAGAGTATCAACGTGCTCGGGTGAATTTTTACTTCGACTACCCTTAGATGCACGGGAATCTGATTATTGGATACTAGATCGATCATGCGGCTCCTGGGACCTTCAATATCGCCTTGAAAGCTATGAACGCCTTGACGGATAATCAAGCCGTGCAACTTGGCAGGGTTACTGTCAAATCCAAGCAGGTTGCTGCTTCAGTGTGCGGCTTGAACGTTTGAGCTGCCGTCGCACACATACCTCACTTTACTTGAAAGAAAGGACATTGCACGTAGTTGGACAATATAAATGCGTATTTGCAAAGCTTGATCATACTCGTCTGTGTGAAGCGGGAAACAGCCTTGATCCTGTTGATCCTTGAACTGTATGGTAAGTATGCTGAGCAGCTCCTCTAGTACTACGACCCAGAGTCATTTCAAGGACTAACTTGTCGAAGCGACTCGAGGCTCCCTCTGACGCTGGCAGCGCAGAAAAACTCTATCCTCTTCAACTGGCTAACATTGAGGCTTGGAAACATTTTTGGTTCCGGTATGTATACGAAGAACTTGCTACACCTTAAATTAGATTAAAAATTGGTTCTTCCCTAATCGAGGTTGATGGACGAATAGCTTTGCATATGTTTACAGCGAGATCCGCATGAACTTAGTGAACGTTTCTGAGATCATCTGAGGTTTTTTGGCCGACACTTTTGCACGGAACCCCACTAAAAGCTCGGGTAACAATAACCAAATCGCTACCCTTCTCCCCGACAGCGGCGGTCATGAACACAGCAAAAGGAAACTTGAACCCATGTCGGAATAAATTAATTGAACACCGCAAGTTCGTGATGGAGACTCTTCGCTCTCCGTGTAATATCGCTCCACTACGGCCAGGATTCACCGGACAGATGGCTTATCGACCCTGCATTGCTTGCTCTGTAACAGTTATGTCGGCCAAAAGAAGCCGCTTTTCTATCCTCCGTCGGATTCAAAAGGAGCCTTGACCGCCTCTGAATCCAACGGCCCATCCACTTCTGAAGATGAAGTTCACCTCTTTGTTCTCTCTCGTTGCTGTTGGCCCTTTGGTCGCTCTTGCTGCGACCGCCAGCGTGTCGTACGACCAAACGTACGACAGCGGCTCAAATTCCCTCGATATCGTTGTGCGTATCAACCGCCGCCAAAATATTTGCCATTGTTCCTCTAAGTGATTGCGCAGGCTTGTTCAAACGGTGATAATGGCATGGAGGTTTTCGGCTTCACGGATTTCCAGTCTCTTCCCAACTTCCCATTCATTGGTGCAGCTGGCGCCATCGGAGGCTTCAACTCACCGAATTGCGGAACCTGCTGGGAGTTGACCTACACCAATCCCAAAGGCGTCAGCAAGAGCATCAACATACTCGCGGTGAACATCTCTTCGACTAATTCCATGCATTGAGGGTCTGATTCCAAGAAATTGTGCAGATTGATCATGCGGCTGCCGGGACCTTCAACATCGCCCTGGAAGCTATGAATGTTCTAACGGACAACCAGGCCATGCAACTTGGCAGAGTGAATGTCCAATCCCAGCAGGTCGCTGCTTCGGCGTGCGGCCTCAACATTTAAATGCTCGGGCGCTGCCGCATACGAACCTTGCCTTGAAGTAAAGGCACTGCAATTAGCTCGTGTTTCTCTATCGGACATTATATGTGCTTGAACATGATACACTATCCGACGGCGCGAGTTGGACTCGTCTGTGCGTGACAGCGGAAAAAGAACTAGTCTGCGTAGCCCACCCTAAGGCTGTGAGGTTTAGCAAGTCCAGGAGCCAGAATCATGACTACTCGGACGGAAACCACACTCCAGGGGATAATCCAATTCCTTCTCATCCCTGCTCCATTGCCGTCTTGGAATATTTCCGGGCATGCAACTCTAGTCAAGCCTGGTCATATAGAACGATCGCTTCCACTAGATTTTCGGGAGTAGGCTTCGAAGCCACTGCGTGCACCAGAATGTTCAACTTTTCCTTGAGAAAAGTTGCAGTGGTGGGCCCAATGGATGCTATACGAGTGGTCGGACGTGCAGAAGGAGAGTGAGACGGTAGATCGAAGTGACGCCGGAGAAGGGGCACAACGAAATCTGCCGCTGAAGGAGCGAAAAATACGATCCAGTATATATCAGAGTCTACGCTTCAAGATTATGTGCAATGCATTGCAAGCTAAGAGAAGGAGTACCTTGATGTGATTTCAAGGCTAGCTTCAGATCTTCAGCAAAGGTCGAGGATCCTTGCGTCTGGTATACTTGGATTGGGTCAAGATCAATGTTCCCACCACGCAGGATATCGGGCAAGGTGTCGCGGTTCTTATCGCCCGTCAGATACAAGAACGGGAGCGCCGGGAGCGATGAACCCAGGTCGTTGAGAATATATTTCGCAAGTTGTTCACTGTTTCCAGAAGATTCTCCGCGGACGTCGGTTGGAGAGAACCACGAATGAGGGTATGCGGAACGAATTGCGTTGAGTAGGGATGCAGTGGATTTACCCACTACGTAGAACGGAATAGCCGACCAACTGAGGTCTGGGGATTGCACATGGAGACCTGCATCTCGCGTCTGTTCCTTCTCCAGGGCATCGACCACACTTCTCCACGCTTCACAAGCGCGCCCGCTCGTAATTATGACCGCTGCGTGTCGAGGCCCATCACGCGCAAGGTCGGACAGTGTCTCCAAATTGGTGAAAAGAGTTTCGAGAACCGGGACTGAAAAGGCCCTATACCCCGAGGCTGTAAAGATGGATTGGTAGGGGTCAGAGTCCTGGGACGGAGCACGAAGGAGGATCACATTCGACATGCCAATTCCAGAGTTTGGCAATACGGTCACGAGCGTTTCTCGCTCCTTGCACTCAGCGTTATGGCTCCGTTCGAGAAAGAAAAGCCTGTCCATTCTATGTAGGCCGCTCAACATCCATGAGAAATAAGGCCCATCCCTTCTCCAGGATTGCAGGAACCACGGCTGGAGCCGTTGAAGCGTGCGTCGTCGCGCCCAAATTGCCCCTTCTGCTCAGTGTTTGTAGGACGGCAGATTCGTGACGTACCCCACAGAGTTCGTCAAAACCAGGTCGCAGTTCGGTGGCAAGAAGGAAGGCCCGATCACAATAATCCGCGAGACCCTCAAGACGAAAGGCATCGTTGGGCTTTACTCTGGATGTATGGCTCTGGTCGTCGGAAATGCCGCTAAAGCTGGAGTGAGGTTTGTCTCTTATGACCACTTCAAGCATGCTTTGGCCGACGCAGAGGTGGGCTCTACCGCAAACATATGTGGTCCGTCTCATGCATTCTCGAAAGGGAAAAGTCAGTGCGCCCGCAGTCTCCTGGGTGTGTTCGCTTCCAAGCTTCAGACGCATGGTCTCATCTTACCACAGCTGGGTTGGGTGCTGGTATGATGGAAGCCGTATTCGCGGTTACACCTTCAGAGACAATCAAGTAAGAATAACCTCCACTGTATCCACTTATGCGTCTTGAATCTCTTTAGGACGAAGCTTATCGACGACGCAAAGCGCCCTAATCCTAAATATCGAGGCCTTGTCCATGGCGCTATCTCAATCGTCCGGGAAGAGGGCATTTCGGGAATATACCGCGGGTTATTCCCAGTGGTAAGTACGTCCTCTATCTTACTTGCAGTCCCTCATTCCATTTAGATGATGCGCCAAGGCGCAAACTCTGCCGTCCGGTTTACGACCTATTCCACTTTGAAGCAGTTCGTGCAAGGAGCCGCGAGGCCTGGACAGACGCTGCCCAGCACCATTACTTTTGGTATCGGAGCTATCGCAGGGCTTGTGACGGTATACACCACCATGCCACTCGAGTACTTTTTCCATATATTTGTTGCATCACCACGCCGATCCTGGTTCTAGTGTCGTTAAAACGCGCATGCAAAGTCTTGAAGCCAGGGCGCAGTACAGGAATTCTTTCCATTGTGTGTACCGAATCTTCACGGAAGAAGGAATCCTCCGATTCTGGACCGGCACCACACCTCGATTGACACGGCTTGTCGTGAGTCCTACT
The DNA here is from genome assembly GCA_013387415.1 of Panellus pusillus. Taxonomy (NCBI): domain Eukaryota; kingdom Fungi; phylum Basidiomycota; class Agaricomycetes; order Agaricales; family Mycenaceae; genus Panellus; species Panellus pusillus. The sequence continues at coordinate 90,745 of QVIE01002782.1, forward strand.
CTGTGTATACACACACTTATCTTAACACTGAACGCAGCTGAGTGGAGGCATCACCTTCACAATATACGAGAACGTAATAAGACTCATCCGCACTACGAACAAGTCAGAGCCTTAACGCGAAAATGACATTCATTCGTGTGTAGGTGCATGTACAATGAAGTTGTGATTAAATGAAGTCTGTCTATGTATGGCCCTGCTGATCGCCTCCGAAACGCTGGTATAAAGGATCCGTTGGGTCTGTTCCAGGATGTAACTGCAGGGACTTTCCCTCCCAGAGAGCGGCGGATGACCGCGAAGGATCTGAATTGGTGGGGTCTGAGAGAGACCCTGGATTGGCGGCAGAGGGTGGGGGTGTCCACGCGTGGCTGGCAGCGATCGTGCCCATCATCAAAGTCGGCGCCATCGCTAAGAGGGAACTTCAAAGAGTGGTCAGATCAGTGCGGAAAGAACTCGAATGAGGGTCTTACACCGGACGCTCTTTCTCCTGGCTCAGCCTAGCAGTACGGCTCTTGATTACAAAGGAAGAGGAACGCACACGTCCGCCTCTAACATTGGCGAACGTGCCCAGATTATCGCGAACCCGTGTGATAGCATGCCATCCGACATTGTCAGGGTTATTAGGAGCAGTCGTGGGCAGGACTTCAGGACGTCCCAAAAGACCCAGGCGCGTGAACAGGTTCTCGAACGGAGCACTAGGCATCAGCCTGACGAGAGCACCGAGGGGGATAGAAACGATGCCCAGTGCCAGAGAAATGCCCCATTCGCGACCTCCGATCCTAGTCACCTGGAATGCGGAACTCCCGACGAAGACTATCAAGATCTGCACGGCAATTTCTGGGTAACAACGTAAGCGAGTTTACGCGAGCAAAGATGAGTTAAAAAAGACAGACCAATCAGCGTGATGACGGTGAAGTACCAATTCTTAGTGATCCCCTCAAAGATGTTCAGGTTACGGTCCAAACGTCTGCAGTTGACCGAATTGAAAATTTGGGCGAAGACAAAGGCATTGAAGACCAGAGTCTGCACCGTAAGGTCGTTCTTCGTCGCATTCGCATTGGGTGCGTTATTGTCCAAGCCCAAGATCTTGAGACCGGCAAAATGGAAGACCAGAGTGATGATGATCTGGTACGTTGACTGGAATAGAATCTGTTTGTACATCTCCACGGAAAACAACGGCGCAGTTTTCTTGTCGGGTTTACGTCCAAGCAGCGCTTCAGTCGCAGGGTCAGTCGCAAGGGCCAGGGCCGCGAAAGTATCCATGATAATGTTGATCCACAACAATTGCACCGCAGACAAAACCGAAGTCTCCGAGTTTGAAGCAACGGCGGAAACAAACGTAATCACAACAGCTGTCACGTTGGTCGAAACCTGGAACTGCAAGAACTTGCGCACTGCGTCGTTGACACAACGTCCCCACATGATGGCCTTGACGATGGAAGCGAAATTGTCGTCCATGAGAATGATGTCCGATGCCTCTTTGGCCACTTCCGTGCCCGCAATGCCCATGGAAAACCCGACGTTGGCGGTCTTGAGGGCCGGTCCGTCGTTCGTGCCGTCACCAGTGACACCTACGATTTCGCCTAGTTGCTTCAACGTTTCCACGAGAATACGCTTGTCTTCAGGAGAAGAGCGGGCTAGCACTTGTAAACGAGGCACGATTTCGATCTTCTCGGCCGGGCTCAAGTCGCGGAAAATAGGACCCTCCATGATGACACCGCCAGGGGAGAAGATTCCGCACTGTGTCGCGATGGAACGAGCCGTCAAGACGTTGTCCCCTGTGCACATCTTCACGGCCACACCGGCCGATTGACACTTCCGAACCGCCTCTGAGACTCCGGGACGAAGCGGATCTTCGATACCAACGATGCCGATGAGTGTCAACTCGAGAGCGAGATCTTCGTATGAGACCTGATATTACATGTTAAGTGACTCAATCGGGCGTGAGTTATATGCTTTACCTCGTTCTGCTCATCATGCACAGCACCTCTCGGGGCCACGAGTCAAAGTCCCTGTAGCACAGGGCAATCGTACGAAGCATCTGATTCGCATAGAAGATGGTTGTGCGAGTGATGTTGTCTCGAGCCAACTCGTCCAGGTCCGCCGTCTCGATGACCTCCGAGGAACTCTGGACCTCGCCAGCGTCTTGGTGGACTACGACGTGAGCCACGCATTTCTTGCTGAGTATTTCGCTGGCTCCTTTGAGATAAAGTCGGAACAGCCCACTGTGCTTCTTCACAACGACACCCATCGCCTTGCGCTCGCTCGAAAAGGGAATCATCTGTATGGTTGTGGCCCTGTCGCGAGTGATTTTGAAGGCTGGCCATTCGAGCTCCTGCGCAAATTGAAGAAGCGCGGTTTCAGTCTTGCTGCCGACGAACACCACCTCGCCCTTTTCGTTCTCATCCTGAAAAGCGGTGGAATTGATCGCGATGGCCTCGTTGAAGAGCTCACGCAGCTGAGGAGTCAGCGCAGTGTTAAGCTGAGACTGGTCGAGGGAAAAGTCTTTGGGGTGTTTCCGACTCTCGTTGGCATTGGTACGCTGCGAGTTGTCTTCAAGCCGACGGACGAATTTAGCGTGGAGCCGACAGAGCCAGCAACCACTGTCATGGCGTTCTGCGTCAACGTGCCGGTCTTGTCCGTACATATGACCGACGCATTGGCCATGGTCTCGCACGAGCCCAATATACGCACGAGCAGTCGCTCAGCCGTCATCCGCTTGGTAGCGAACGCCAAAGCGAGGGTCACAGCTAGCGGCAGGCCTGATTGAAAAGTTATTATCATTGCGAAGCGCTCAAGAAAAGCCTTCACGCACCTTCGGCACAGCGACGACTACGAGAGTAACAGAAATGATAAGAATATTGACGAAAGCGATGCCATTCTGGCGGCAGTTCTGTGCGGCTGCCCTGGCCAAGCTGAACGAAGAATCGGATGAGTAGGGCCGTGAAAGTATAAGGCCAGCCGCGCTGCAAGCTTGGCGATCAATTCCGCAAGACTGTTCAGTTTAAGTTGAAGTGGTGTATTATCAGCGTCTCCGCGCAGTGCTGCCAGATATCTTGGTCAGTGGTTGCGATATCGCAAATAAAACGTCGACATACCCATCATAATCCTGCCATTAAAACTTTTGGTACCCACAGCGACGACAACGTATTTGCCGACGCC
>QVIE01003039.1:0-60857 GCA_013387415.1 Panellus pusillus
TAAGCGCAAGTGGTCTCGTTGATTTCACGTTTCGACGCGGATCTAGGACCGCTGGCGCGATGGTTCTACATCTAACCTACGGCTATAAGATCAATGAACAAGGACGGGACCCTCTGGTTGATCTTGCAGACAAGGTCCCATATATCTTCGCCCGCGAAACTGATCTTTGATGTTTGTCAACGCAGGCTCTCGCTGAATTCTCTGAGGCAACTCGTCCCGGCGCGTTTCTCGTCGACGTGATGCCAATCTGTGAGTCTCGTCTCATTGGTGACTTGGCTGCTACAATCTTTCCCATGCAGTGAAATATGTGCCCTCCTGGTTCGATTCTCGCGCGTCTTTTTTTTTTGACGAGCCGACCATGTTGATTGAAGGTTCCCGGGTGCTGGCTTCAAGCGGCTAGCGGTCAGGTTCACGAAGTCGTGCGATGACTTGGCAGAAGTTCCCCTGGCGTTCGTCAAAGAGCGAATGGTAAACCGTATCCAAACTTTGTTCGTTGCATGCTTGTTTAATGGCCCCAGGCGAATGGACAGCAGAAGCCGTCGTACGCTTCTGATCTCCTTCAAGAGGAAGATCTATCGGAAGAACGCTTGTACCAGATCAAATGGTCTGCCGCCTCGTTTTATGGTGGTATGTTTCTTTCTCTTTGCCTCGTCCACATAGATGAATTTACGCGTTCAATCTTGCAGCTGGCGCCGATACGGTAAGGCTTTTGAGATCAAACGTCTATGTACCGTTTGATAGCACATCTGGATAGACTGTATCTGTTGTCACCGCTTACTTCCTCGCGGTTGCGAAGTACCCCGAGGTTCAAGTCAAAGCCCAAGCTGAAATCGATGCTGTCGTCGGCCAGAATCGTCTTCCTACTTACGAGGACCGCGATTCTCTCCCGTGTTCGTATCGTATTTTCAGTTGAGTCTCCCACTGATCAGACGAACTTTATTTTCTCTAGATATTGAGGCTATATGCAAGGAATTATACCGGTGGCTTCCCATTGTACCGCTAGGTACGAGTCCTCTTCTTCTTTCCGTCAATCAATTCTTATCATTGCAAGGCGTTCCCCACCGTGCGATGGACAACGACATCTACGAAGGATACTTCATCCCCAGGGGCACCCTCGTGATTGCCAATGTCTGGTACGGTAAATCCCTGTCGTTCGATTGATAGCTGATAACTACGCACAGGAAATTCCTGCATGACCCGGAGGTCTACGCGGATCCCTTCACCTTCAATCCCGATCGTTTCATGGGCCCGAATCCGGCGCCTCACCCAGCGGACCGTGGGCTATTTGGGTACGGTCGCCGGTGAGACTTTTTATCCTTCCATCCGTTCTTGACGGTACGCTGATTGTATTGTATGCAGCGTCTGCCCGGGTTTGTACACTCACCGATGAGGCTACGTTATTCAACCTCATTTGGTTCGTACAGGAAGTCACATGGCCGACGCGTCGGTTTGGATCAACGTTGCGAAGGCCGTTGCCGGGCTCCGGATCACGCGCGCCGTCGGCGCCGATGGGAAGGAAATCGACCCTGTGGCGGATACGACGGACGGAATCATTGCGTGCGTCTGCGTGTAAAGACTTTCTGTGGCGCCAACTGACGTGTCTAACCTTCGCAGCCGGCCCTTCCTTTTGCGTGTACCGTCCAGCCCCGCACTGCGCAAGTCATGCAGTTGGTGGCTGAGGCGACTCTGGAAGCGCCTTGAAATCGAATACATATGTGGATGGTCTCAGGGCTCGTTCGGATATCAGATGCAAGATGCTCATGCAGCCCAAATTATTGTATATCGAACTTCGGAATTCTCGCACGATGGAATAATACTTGAAGTGACGTACATACGACTCACGAGTGACTCGGCGCGGCCTGTCGCTGCTAGCGCTACCATGGCTCCAAAAACTGCCGCTGCTCCTGGTCACTTGCTTCGTCATCAACAACCCTTACCCGATGCAAATGCCAGCTGGTCACCGTACTTAGTCCGTCAACCTGGTTAAATCATGCAGCTCCCGAGTAGTACTTAGCTGTACAGCACTTCAAAAGACGTCGACACTATCCAGTACTAGTACCGGTCAAGTCGTGATTCTGAGCACACTCACTTAGTCTGCGAAATCCGGGAACCGGCGGGGGCGACAGTGTCGGTCTAAGTAAAGACGTTCCACTCCACAGTGCTTCCAGCTCCGAGTCCCAGGTTCTCGAAAGCGAACTTGGCAAGGAGCTCGGATCGCGATGTCGGTCTAGACGTTCCGCTCCATGGCCATGGCCGCGCTTCCTGAATCCTGATTTTCGAAGCGAGAAGCAAGGAGTTACTCTGTCTTCTGAGGATCCCAGTGCGAACCTACATAGGCCTAGCGGCTTTGCCGTCTGACTGGAAGCTGGCACTGGCAATGGCATCGGATCTCGTGCGTAGAAGGCTGGCTCACTCGTATTATGCGCGTCTGAAATGTCAGTTAGTTCCATTCGCGGTGTTAGAAAGAATGGATTATGGGAGTGGGTCGAAACCAAAACGGCCCGGGGCGGGGTTATTTAACGCAAGGTTGGTGATCATAGATGCATAGTCGAACATACATACGGTACAGTGCAGTAAGACAAAAATTCAAAAGAAAGCATATGTACACCCCGCGCTCGATTTTTTGTTTTTAAAATTTAAATTGTTTTTTTATTGCTTCAATCGACCCACGTGATCCTGCTCACGTCGAACTCCTTCGCCCTGGGCTTATACCGCCGCCCGCTCTCCTTCAACGTGTCCAAGCGCGTCTTCACGCTCCGATGCACGCGCACGCGCACCTCCCCTGCCGCCCCTTCTCCTTCTCCTTCTCCGTGTCCGCGTCCCCGATAGGCACGACGCGCCCCCGCCGAGGTTCCACGCCCAGTACGAAAGCCACTTGTCGTCCTCCGGGCTGCTTGACGGGGAGGACGCACCAGGCGCCAGGCTTGGGAGAGCGAGAGCTGGTCGTATACGGTAGAGGGGCACAGGCACAGGCTGTCTTCTCTTCTCCGCGGTTTGTGGGCGCGGCATCGTGCCGGTGGTGGTGCCGGTGGTCGAGTAGGAGATGCGCTTCGATGGCGGGGTGCATCTGCGCCTGGAGCTGGAGCTGCAGCTGCCACTCCTTCTGCACGCGCTCCGACGTCTTGATCGACATGATGCGCCGGGCGCGGGCGGGCGCGGCGGCGAAGGTGATGTGATGCCCGAGCGCGGACCATCCAATGCGCGTGCGCGCGAGGGTGTGGGGCGTTGATTTGGAGCCGCCGCCGACGACGTCTGTGTGTGCGCGGGCGGGTCAGTACGTATTTAATATTTAATTTCACCCGAGAAGAAGAGGGAGGAGAGGAGGGGAGAGGAGGGTAAACGCACCGCAGTGACACCCGGAGAACCACACCTCGTCGACGTCGGTGCCGGGTGAACGAGTTCGGGTCGGGTCGCGGGAAATTGGAGTACGTCCGCTCGAACGGGTGCTGGCTCTGTTTGTGCGGCGACAGATGGCCATGGCGCCTCCGTGCGCGGCGGGCGCATCGTCGACGCTTCCTTCTGGCGGTGCCACCTGTTGACCTTGTTGATGGATAGATATCCGAGTGAGTCATCGAGTTCGGAACGGCGTGTGATAGGATAGATAGATAGGCACCTTGAACTTCTTTGCCCTCCTCTCATCGAGCGACATCGCATGCCGAAATTTGCGCACGATAGTATTGCTTGCGGTGAACGGCAGCCGGCGCGGGATGTGTCGACGTCGATCGAGAAGGCTTTCTTGAACGCGTTGCCAAGACTGCGTCCAACCCGTCCGTGTACATCTTGTATGCGAAGGGGATTTGCTGGTGGTTGCATGCGGGGAGGAGGCCGACCTGAGTATAAACCACGATTGAGTTCGAATCCGCACTGATTGGCTCGAAGTTCAATTTCTGTGAGGGCGCACCGCGCCGACGCACCTTGTGGATCATGCCCGCGAGGCTACGCGCCGCGCGAGAAGCCGAATATGTATGCAGATCCGGTCGTAAAAGGTGTATAAGTACTAGTTCTGCATCAGGAAGTCGTAGCCGCCTGTCTGTCAGTCAGGAACGACCTGTGTGTCACTGAGAAGTGGCAGGGGGCGCAAACGCACCCATGACGTGGGCGTCGAGGACCCGAGGTTCCAGGCTATGGCTTCGTCGACTGCTTTGGAGAGCTTGGACAATAATTGAAGGGCGTGGCGATCTGCGGGGTGGTGTACGTGCCGATGCCCGCTCTGCAGTAGAAGCATATTTTGATCAGCACGATAAGATGAGATACAGTGAGAGCTACATTCCGCACTCACTGATAGTACACCATCTGCTTCGTCCTATCAGCCTTAGGCAGCAGACTGAGGAACTGCACGATATTGCTGTTGTCCGAGTCGAACTGGTCGCCCGTGCCGTCGAAGCACAGCACGAGGGTGGTCGGGGGATGATCGGGGGTACGGCGGATGCGGCGGTGAAGGTGGACGTCTGCGGGGTGGAGAGCGGGGTGGCGTTGAAGGGTGCCGGTGAGGAGGTGCGTGGGATGCCGGGGCCGCAGGCGGCGTACGTACAAGGACTTGGGTGCGTGAGACGTTTCAGACCGCGTGACAGTGACGGACGTAACACTTTTCCTCCTCCATGTCCGTCCTTCCCCGGGCACAGCGCACATCAAAGCCGAGTAAGCGGTACACTGCACAGCGCCAGGGGCTTCACTCACGGCCGCGTCGCAGATACCTCGTCTCAGGCACGGTGAATGACGTACCCGACGACGACGCAGCGGAGGGCTCGGGCCACGCGCGGTCCGGAGCGCGGGCGGACGACGGGGACGCCCGCGCGGGCGGCGGCGCTGCGAGAGGGGCGAAGCTGAGCAAGGCGCAGAAGAAGGAGCGTTCGGGGATGAACAAGGGCCGCCGCTTCGGCCGATTGCGCGACGAGCTCGATCTCTGCTTCAACGTCGCGGTTGGCCGCGAGTGCGAATTCGGCGACAAGTGTCGGAACAACCACGATATCGCGGCCTACCTCGCAGCCAAGCCGCCTGATCTGAAGTTCCCAGCGGACGGCGGGGAAGAGCAGCCGGTGGTGTGTCCCGTGTTCGAAGAGACCGGCGAATGTCGGTGCGTCCTCGCCTCTCTTCTCTACATACTCTAATTGTCTAGTTACGGCTACCGCTGTCGCTACCTCTCCGCCCACCTCGCACCCGCCGCGGACCCCGAATCCGGGATCCCCCAGCTGCTCAAGGACACACACAAAATGGCGCACGCCGCAGGCGCCAACCTCGCCGTCGAGGCGAACCGCATATCGAGCCACGCGCTCAAGCTCCTGCGCACCAAAAAGGTGCGTGCGCGTGCGTATCGCTCTCGGTCGTGTGCTGAATGCTTGCAGTACCCGTTCCCGATAGCGAAGGCGTACCAAAAAGAGCTGGACGCGGCCAATACTACCACCCAAAAGGAGTCCGCCGACGTCCTCGTCTTCGCGGAACCCGACCAGGAGATGGAGGACGTGGAGGCGAGCGGCCACGCGGCTGCTCCCATCGAGCCTCAGCCTCACGACGACGCGGACGCAGACGCGCTCATCGCACAGCGCACGGGCGCCACCGCCCCCGCCGCTGGCGCGGGGCTCGACGACACGCCGGACGTGCCGATCCGATTCAGCGAGAAGCGGAGGCTGGATTGGGAGGGGAAGACTTGTGCGTTCCGCCCTCCTTCCTTATCTCTCTTCCCCGCGCTCTGTACTGTGCTGAACACTCGCCGGCATCGTAGACCTCGCGCCGCTGACGACCGTGGGCAACCTCGTGCGTACTCACTCTTCCCTCCGTTCGAGCTGAGCCGGCGCTGACGCGCGCAGCCCTTCCGCCGGCTGTGCGTCTCCTACGGCGCGGACATCACCTGTGGCGAAAGTGCGTTTACGTCTGCCTTCCCTCCCTCCCCCCCTTCCCTTCCCCCTCCCTCCCTCCCTCCCTCCTTACCTCCCTCCCCCCTATCTTACTCACACCTAACACCCCCACAACAGTGGGCCTCGCCCCCTCCTTCCTCGCCGGCTCCAAAGAAGAGTGGTCCCTCGTCCGGCGACACGCCTCCGAGCGCACGTTCGGCGTGCAGCTCGCGGGGAGCAAGGTCGGCGTGCTGGTCAGCGCTGCTGAGGCGATTGCGCGTGAGTGCCAAGGGGAGGGGGCGGGGGAGGGGAGGGAAGGAGGGGAGGGGAAGGAGGGGGCAGGGGTGGACTTCGTGGATTTGAATTGTGGGTGTCCGGTGCGTGTTTACGTCTTTGTGTGTGGGTGGTGGGGTGTTGATGTGTGGGGGCGGATGGGGGTGTAGATTGATTTGGTGTTCAAGACGGGGAGCGGGTCTGCGTGTACGTCCTTGTCCTCCCCCTCCTCCTCCCCTTCCTCCCTGCCTCCCTGTCCTCCCCTCCCCTCCTCCCCTCCCCTCCCCTCCTCCCCTCCCTGCTCTGCCCACGACTCCCTACTAACGCCCCCCAACAGTACTCGACGCCCCAAACCGCCTGGGCCGCATCGTCGCAGGCATGTCGCGCGCGCTCGGCGCCGTGCCCGTCACCGTCAAGCTGCGCACGGGCGTCAAGGACGGGAAGAACACCGCGCACAGGCTTATGCCGAGGTTGGGGGCGGAGTTCGGGGCGGGGGGGTTAGCGTGCGTTTTTTTTTTTTGGGTTTGGGTTTGGGTTTGGTTTTGGTTTGGCTTTCTGTGTGTTTCTGTGTGTTTGTCTTTCTTTCTTTCTCTTCGTCTTTCTTTCTTTCTCTTCGTCTTTCTTTCTTTCTCTTCGTCTTTCTTTCTTTCTCTTCGTCTTTCTTTCTTTCTCTTCGTCTTTCTTTATGTTTGTCTTTCTCTTCGTCTTTCTCTTCGTCTTTCTCTTCGTCTTCCTCTTCTTTCGATTGGAGATGCTTATGCGTATGCGTGTGCAGCTGCACGGCCGGACGAGGCAGCAAAGGTACACGAAGCTCGCGGACTGGGATTACATCAAGACGTGCGTGGACGCCGTGCGCGCAAGGGAGGCGGACGAGGGGCGTGCGTCGTCTCTTCCCCTTCCTTCTTTCCGCGCCCCTGCTCACGCACACATACACACCCCCACAGTCCCGCGCGTCCCGATCTTCGGCGGCGGCGACGTCTTTTCGGCGGAGGCGTACTGGGCGTGCGTCGACAGCAGCGGCGTCGACGGCGTCATGCTCGGGCGCGGCGCGCTCATCAAGCCGTGATATTTACTGAGGTGAAGGAGAGGAGGAGTGGGATATTAGTGCGCGGGAGAGGTTGGAGGGTGCGGAATGTACGTGCTTCCCCTTCCCTCTCCTCCCTTCCTGATTTCGTTTGAGCGGGCTGACGTGTGGTGTTTAGTACGCGGAGTACGGCCTCTCGTGAGTCCCCCATACACCCCTCCCCACACAGATCGCCTGCTGACGGGTATGCATACACGCAAAGACACTTCGGCACAGACACAGCAGGCGTGAACCAGACGCGGCGCTACCTGTGCGAGGCGCTGTCGTTCCAGCACCGCTACGTCCCGCTCGGCCTGCTCGAGCGCCTCCCCGCGCGCATCAACGAGCGCGCGCCGGCGTTTAGGGGGCGGGATGAGTTGGGTGGGTGCTTCGTTTCCGTTTCGTTTCGCTTTACCTGCCTCCGCACGCGTGCTGATGATAATGATATGATGCGCGCGCACAGAGACGCTCCTCGCGAGCGCGGACAGCCGCGACTGGGTGCGCATCTCGGAGATGTTCCTCGGGCGCGCGCCGGAGGGGTGGGCGTTCGTGCCGAAGCATAAGAGTAATTCGTATGATAGCCAGGGGTGAGGCGGGGCGTGGGCGTCGGAGGAGGGGAAGTGGGAGTGGGGGGAGATGGAGAGAAGAGGAGGGGAGAGAAGAGGAGAGGAGAGAAGAGAAGAGCGGACGAAGAAGAATGTGTGTGCAATGTAAATGGTAAATGTTGCACTAGGGGGTGGTCGAACTTGACTTTCTCGGGGCGCGGAATCTCGTTTCGACGCCCAGCTCGATGCATCGAATAACGTTCTATTCGAATGTGCGCTTTTGACCGGCAATTGTAGAAGTAACGGGGCTGGCAACCTCTTGCCGTACTGTACATGCGCTCCGTCTTCGTCCATGTCTGCGGCTTCAACTTACTGCCTCGTTGCGAACTGAGATGCAGACCAAGCTCGGTTCTGAACTGTTCAAACCTCACTGTTTACTTGTAGACTGGCCATCTGAGGACCGAGAGTGGGAGAGTGGGAGAGAAATTGCATTGCAAAGTTCTGCTAACGTGCTGTTGGATTTTGCCGTCGTGCACCCGGATCAAACCCTTCCATATAAAATACGAGTCTATCTAGTATCATCTCGTCTCGGAAGTCGATACATGCATACGGCCCTATGGGTAATTATGTGTAGTCACTGTGTGAGGCCACCGCTGGCAGAAGTTTACCTTGAACAACCTATCAATCAGGGCCTAGCTACGATTGATTGGTTGAGTTCAAACTGGCCCCTAACACTCCGTGCTCCTACTCCTCAGTGATGAACTGTATCCGCCTCACCGAGAACTCGCCACGGAACGTTCGACGTACTGACTCCGAAATCCTAGGACTGACAATGTGCGAGTAACGCGATAGAATTACAATGATACAACACAAACACAAGCTAGATATGTTTTTGGTCTTTTACGTACGTTTCTGAGATTTAGAACTCTAATATTATGATAGGTGCATCAGTGCGTTTCTCATTATACGCACTGTATGACTTCGTCGTCGCAAAATGGGTGCATCCCCCTCCAGCGGCGCTGCGTTCACGCATAGGGGTCACCGTAGAAGAACTTTGCCGTCGCTGGGGTGCCATACTCAGTCACGTAGGTGACGACTCGGATGGCCGCGGGGCTCAGAGTGCTCATTGCACTGTCGCCGCCGGGGGTGTAGATGATGCCCCACGCGTCCTCCTCCGGCGTCCGCTCCGGTTCATCGACGAACAAGTCCGCACGTGTGCACGCCTCGAACGGGCCATGGAATCTGCGCGGAGGCGGCCGGGGATGGTGCGGATTATGAGGATGGGAACGAGGCGGGTTCTGAAGGGAGCGGGGATGTAGAAGGGGACAGGAATGGCCCATGTGGTGCTGTTTTGCGGGGCGCTATAGGCCTGAGCGGCGACTGGCGCAAGCGGCGCGACTGGCGCAGGTGGCGCGACTGGCGCAGGTGGCGCGACTGGCGCGGGTGGCACAGGCGGCGCAGATGGTGCGGGTGGCGCCGCTTCTTCGGCGCAGGGAGACAGCGCGTGTTCAATCGTCTACCGAGATAATCAGCGCCCGGATGATGAGGTGCAGAGAAGTTGAAGGAACCTTATCGTTCTGCGCTTTCTTCTGTTGTTTGTGCAGCTGCCGCGCAGCGCGGCGCGACAGTGGCCTCTGTTTTGGAATATCGAACTTAGCGTCGAATGGGACCCTGTTTGTGGCCTGGACCGTACCATCAGTCAAAGTGGGCGGCACGGAGTGGCTTGCGGTACTCACGTCGCTGAATGGTTGGAGAGGCGGCTTGTGCGCATGGCAGAGGCGGGCATGGCAGTCGTAGATATCGTGAGTTCCTTGAGGAATAATTCGTGCAGAGATGAGGGAATTGGCAGCGGGATAGAGGTCCACAGCTGGAAGACGGAGTCTGAAGCCAGGGAAGAACGTCGTCGTCTTTTATATCTGTGAACCTTTTCTTTGTTCTCAACTTCAGTGCGGTGTGGCACCCCGGAAGCTTTCAGAAGCGCGGCGCATCAGTGCCATTTCATTGTTCCTCCTCCGCCATATATGGAAAAGCCGTCGGCGCGTGGCTGTCGCGGATGTGATGACTCATTGTTTCTCGCGCCCCGTGAAAACTTGTGGCAACGGCATTTTCCGAGGGCTGCGGATGTCTCCCTTAATTTGTGATCTTAGCGAAAAGCACTATGCCAGAGTTCTGGCTCGATCGCTTCCTAGTAAGCCGTACTTCGCATAATGTTATACTTTCTTCTTTACATCGATCAGCGCGCACCTCGAGTAAACCGCCCTGATGCGCACTGATGCGCTCTTTGATGGGATCGATTCCCGGTGGTTACGGGCCACGGCATGGCCTCGGCTAGACGGCATGAATTCGAGTTGGACCTTGGTTGAGTTGATTGTTCACCGGCCGTTCTGGCCACACCAAAGAGACTTTGTGAAGTGAGCGCAATATATTACTTTTTTGTGTCCATCGTTTCACGTCGCTCACCACGCGATCAGGAGATGTTCTTCTACAATTCCTTGGAGTACCGCTGTGATAGTAGTCACGGCATCCTCCGAGCACTGTTCAGAACTGCGGCGGCCGCACTTGCGGGGTAAAAATCACAGTTCGAGTTTTGGACACCAGACGTGCGTTGTGATGGTGAAATCGTATTTAAGTGTAGCCAGTGGAGGCATATCTCATCTCAATCTCACTCACTCACTCACCAACTCGCTTCTTCTGTCAATCCAAATGGCTGTTCGCGTTGTTGGAACTGGTGCCGCTCCCGCTGGTGTCTCCGCCGCCGATTTTGCGGCTCACGTCCAGGCGCTCGCTGAGAAGACTCTCGCGCTCCCCATCGCAGCGTCCACCATCAGCAAGTACAACCTCGTGCGTCTTTATTGAATCCCGGGTTCCTGGCTAATCTACATTCCGTACAGCTCATCCCCAACGAAGGTTTGAGCGCCAAGCTCTCTGGCCTGGGCCTTCCTTCCGCGCCCAACACTATCATCACCGAAGTTGAGTTTGCCGTGCGTCCCAGACTCTGCTTGCTTCAATAGGACTGGACTGACATTCTACAGAGCGAGGAGAAGCTGTTGGAGTTCGTCGCAGACGCCCAGTTCCAGGCAATGATTGCTGAGGCGAAGGCCAAAGGCAGCCAGGGTGCTTTCCTCTTTGCTGTCGACACCGTTGTCAAGAAGTAGATTCAGACTCATGATAAAATACCCCATGCACGAATGTAATGCTCTGCAATTTGATTTTTATTGGTTATGGCATGAAATGTGGCTTATATACACCGCCTCGCGTTGTAGATGAATCATATGCAGTCCTATCCCTGTCGCAACTTTTCTGTGCGTCCTGGTAACGAGCATATGAATGCGTTCAAGCCTCGTGTTTTCCGCTCGTCGAGCCAGGCGCAGTCTTCGATAGCCTTCCGCTACGATGCCCTCGGCAGTGATACGAATCCATTCCCCACATTAATACGGGCTGTGGTCCGTCCTGCTCCGCGCCTGACTCCGGTCTTTCTCCTGCTCGATGTATTCACCAATTCGACTGCTGATTCTGATTCCTGAAAGACATTCTACCGACTCCGGGTAGCTATACAATGTATATCATACCCTCAGCTGGTCACCGGTCTCCCGGTATGTACTTCTTATACTATTATGTCTTGGCTCGTACAGTACATGGAGGAAAGGTGTCGATTGCGGTCAACAAATATTTCAATTATGCTTGGCCTTGAGGCGCTTCCCGGACAGCTCAAATTCTCCTTGGCAAGAAATAGCGGGTTCCTGGATGTTTGTCAACGAACACTGTATTGTAGCGCACACTGCTAACTCTGGTCCCTTTTGACTTGGCTCCGAGTTGCACTGCTCACCGACGCTCAAGCTGCTCTCTCGCCCACTTGGCACGGCCGGGGCTCTGCAGCCCAGCAGCCCTTACGAACGAAAGAATTAATTCACGCTGGGTCCAAGACTCTGGGCCCTTGCTCCGAGTATTTCCTCCCAGCAGTATATATACGCTGGAAACTCACGACAAGACCTCATTCCAACAATGTTCAACTACAAGTTCTTCTCTGCCACCGTTCTCGCGGTTCTTCTCGCAGTTCCCGCTGCTCTAGCCCAAGGCCAGATTTGTACGTCTATTTGAACCGGCAGCACCCTATGCCCTATGTTGTCTGATGAGATATAACTGACTTGGTGTTCAATTCAGGTGGAAGACCCGAAGTATGCAATTTCCGCTCTCACCCATAGTTCTTAATCCCAATTTCCCTGGCTCGAATGCTGATTGTCCTTGATTATCTCAGGACCCACCTTGTATGAGCCATCTCATCCCATCTCATACCGCCATGCTCATTGCTCTTTTCGTCTAGGCCCACCAGGCCAGAGCTGCTGCAAATTGCTTACCTATCCACCCCAGCCTAGCGGCACGTAAGTTTGCCTCATACACTCGTTCATTTTCATCTGGTGAATAATCATCTAATGAATGTTTGAAGCTGCGGCGAGGTTTGCCTGTTGTCCTGAGCAGTCACCCTGCAGATCCACAAGCAACCGGATCCACTCTCGATGTAATATCAGTAGTATACGGGTCCAAGTTGTGTACTACGTATTGTACGACATGGAATGTCAAGCCTCTGGTTCGCTGGAAATTACTGGTGAATGGGAAATGTAATTAGTACTCCCTGGAAGGTTGCCAGATAATACCATACGGGAATGCAAGGAACACAAGCGGAGCTCAGGGAGGACCAGAACAGTCAATTGTTGTGTGCATAAACGAGGCTCCCTGAAACCCGACACCGCGACACGCCCAGCAAATCCGACACAGCGCAGAAAAGCCGACACAGAAGCCTAATTGTCATCAACTACGACACATTACGACTCATATCGCCAAGCGGGCCGAGCGTTGTGGATCAAAGACCTGCCGAGGCGCCGCAGGCAAGCACCACGCAGTGGGCCCAGCGGCGAGCGTCAGGGGGGGTCCGCGGGGTCTCCCCCGCGTATCATGTCTTAAAATTGACATTTAAAGCAATTAAAACTTAAGTAATTAAACCTTAAAGGCCCCGCGCTAGCGGAAAAGGCCAGCGCTAGCGAAAAGGCAGCGCAGCGAGAAGGCCCCGCGCCAGCGGAAAATGCCCCACAGGAGATGCCCCGCAGGAGGGCTGCGCCAGCAAAATGCAGGGGTCTGGGGAAGCAGTTCCCCCAGAAAAGCCGCGGCGGGCTGCATTGCCGAGATGATGGCGCTGACGGCCGCTACTTATATTTGTGTCGGATTTACTGAGGGATTGTGTCGGAATGGCGAGATGTGTCGGTTTTGCTGATCTAAATGCGGGATCTATCAGATGTGTCGGATTTCCTGAGCGTGTCGCGGTGTCGGGTTTCCTATGTCCTCTCGCATAAACCTATGTACTATGGCACTCCACCACAAACGTCGGTTCAACGGTCAGGCCGCCCCGCCGGCCGTCGGAGCTTATCTGAATATGTTAGAGTGAGCTTCGGTGTCAATTATCAACGTCAGAGGAGGTTTTGGAGCTCGATGTCGCGATGCGACGGTACTTAACTTTCCGCATCTGTACGTGAGCGGCAACAAAAGCGTTATGGTCCTCGGTTCCCCCACCCCATCCTCGTAATTTGCATATAAGAACGTCTGAACTGCTGCTTCTTCGACTGGCGATGGGTTCGCCCGGGACCATTGCTCTTCATGGCAATCCATAGGTTTGACTCAATTAATTGGCTGTACGTGAACTTGAGTATGAAATTCTAACTTGAGACTGAGACTCCATAGTTTGGCGCTGCACAAATCGAAAATAAAGCGGAACTCGTTTCTACGTTCCTGAATTACTTTTCAAATCAAGTACCAAGCCTGAGTCTCGGCCCATGCAAGGCCTGTTTTTGGCACAATACACCGAAAGGTCCCGTTCAACTTTCAGAGCTAATCGTTACAATGAGATTGCCGTTCCCGTTTGCCGCATTGGCCCCTATAAAAAGGTCAGAATCAAAATCCATTTTTCTCCATTCAGCTCACCAGATACAAGACCGTTCGTTTGGGCACAGCCAAATAAGACATCCGCTCCCCCAGTCGCAACGTCGCTACTGTTCATATGCGAACGACGCGTAAGTCAAAGAAATCTTTACTTGAAAGTAACTGATACGTACCAGAAGGACGAAACAGAGCCACCCCCCGAACCCAAGTTTCCTCCAAACCAGTGACATCCACCGGCCGTACAGAACGTGCTCGATGCCCCTATAGGGCCTGGAACGGTGCAGGCTTGCTGTCCCAGCGCATTGAGAAAGTTGAAGCACGCTGTCGCGTCGCTAGTCGTGCATTGCGGGACTTCGTTGCATATCATATTGAAGCGACGCTCGAGGGCTTGCACGACCTCTTAAAATCCTTCTTTGTGAGCATGTTGTGCTGGATGCGGAGAAAAGCTCAGTTTACCGGGGCTCGGGACACGCTGGTACAGCTCCGCGGAGGTGAGGTTGAGGGACGCGAGACTGGGAAGACCGGGGCCGGGGATGACCTCGGGGTATTCCCCTGCAGTGGGGACTGCATTGGAGAGACCAACCATGCAAAGAGTGAGTGCTAGTAAGCGGCTGATTTGGTTCTTCATGTCTACTGAGTTTCGGATTCTGGTCTGGGTGCTTTTAATCGAACACAACTCGAATTTATACCCTACTACGCCCCGTTGGATGCGGACGGCTATGTCCCAGATTCGGCAGTCAAGAACCCTCGACTTCACAAATCACAACAGCCCGGTGAACTCGGATTATCATTTTCCACTGACTTCGGCCGTCAAGAACCCTCGACTTGGCGAATTTTTTGCCGTTTGCAGCCGGGTATCGTAGAGTCATCAACTTTCTTCCGACATCCCCGGCCTACCCTGGGGTGGGGGAGCTGACTTGATCTTGACTTCGTATTGTCGGTCTCTTTTTGCCGATCGAAGCTTGATGAACGTTCTCAAATGTCAATTCCAACACGGACATTTCAAGCCGATCGATGCAAAATTTCTGGGCCTCGTTTCGAATGGCTGACAGACATATTTTCTGGACTTTAAACCGAATTTTCGTCAAGCTCCAGGTCACCGATGCCCCGCCCGTGGTCTTTCTGCACTTTCGAAAGTGCAGAACTCAAAGCTGTTCCGACAACTTCGCTGTCTAAAAATGCCCACCGATTCGTGAGGTTCATCCGTAATTGTCGGTTGCCGCAATAGCACGAAAGCCTCGGCATCAAGTCGAATTACATCACGGAAAAATGTTTTGAACAAAACACTCTCTCTTGCCGGGCCGAGCAGAGCATGTATCCATACTTTCGGCAATCGGTGACGACGCTCTCTACGAGGCCGAGGTGCCCGGCTCAAGTACAGTAATACAATGCTACGGGGTATAAAAGCGAGAGACCCAACCCTGTTGAAGCATCGAACTTCGAGAGCCTCTCAAAGCATGAAGACTCAGATTATACGCCTTTCTGCTCTTATTCTCTGCGCCGCTGGCCTTTCTAATGCCATCCCCGCCGCGGAGCAGGTGTACCCAGAAGTCATCCCGGGTCCTGGCCTCCCAAGCTTGGCGTCTCTCAATTTGACGTCTGCGGAGCTGTATCAGCGCGTCCCGAGTCCTGGTAAGCAGATCGTCATTAACGCCCTTTCACATACCCATAAGTGGTTTAGAAGTCGTGGAAGGCATCGAACGCCGGTTCACCATGCTCTGCAACCAAGTTCAGCAATGCACGACCAGCGACGCCACGGCGTGCTTCAACTTCCTGAATGCCCTGGGACAGCAGGCGTGCACCGTTCCCACCCAGTTCCTCGCGAGCAACGTCTTCTGCACGGCGGGTGGGTGCCATTGGTATGGAGAGAATAATTTGGAGGGCGGGGGGCATGTTTCGTCGTTTTGGTATGCATTGCGGATGAGTCTTTGTCGTAAGCGGAGGATTGATGTCTTTATAGCAGCGACGTCGCTACTGGCGGGGCTTCGATTCTATTTGGGTGCGCCCAGACGAACGGGCTCGTATCCGGTAAGCTGCGCACCGCATGCATACGTGAAAGGCACTTGCTCATGCAGTCATGCTTCTTACAGGATCCAATGCGGCTAATGGCAATGGTGATCTCGTCGTAACGATTAGCTCCGAGCAGTGAGCGCTATCTGGGAATCATTTGAATCCTAAGTCGCAAGTAGGTACAAAGCGTTGTTGACATACAAGAACGTATACTTGTACGGTAGGAGGATGCCTGAATTCTCTATCCCAGACTGGTTTCCGTTCCAATGTTCGACAAGACTATGAAACACATGTGCTTGTCAAGTGACTGGAAGGGAGGACGAAAAAGACAAACCGTGATACGCGGTGGTTGAAGGCCCCGAGGTTCGAACTTCGGGAGCTAAACGCGGGCCGCAAGGTGACAAAGCGAAATTGCCTCCGATCCTAACACGACCAAGCAAACAGCCCCGCCCACTACCACACTAGGCGGGTTATGGACGAAGGCATGTTGCTCGATTTGTTTTTGTTGTAGATGGAATCAAACGCGAGAAACAGAAAGACTTTGGGCATGCCTCAATATCGCTCAGGTGACAGGTCAACGTTTTTGGATGCAAAACGCGCCGACTGCTGCTGGCTGTGCGAGCAGGTATGCACTATGCACGTGGAGGAGGGTCAGTGTGATTCCGATGTAATGGAAGAACAAGCTCGTACCTCCGTAAGAAAAGAAGCTTGAGGATGTCAGACTCTCAGGGCGTGCGTGACGTCGAAAGGACTGTGAAGTCAGTAAGATTTCCACAGTAATTGACGAGCATCTCAACATCTCGACGGAGTACCGGAGGGCGCTGAGAAAGACTCTGTTATTTGGAAACGAGCATATCCCGATGCAATTTACCGCGTTCAAGACAAAGCAGCATGTTTTTTCATCAGTCTGAAAGTTCGTTCCGTGGAAATCAAATGGCGCGCTGTATGCGATACCTAGATGTAATGCTATTGTATACGGCTGAAGAGAAAGAATGAAAAGGCGCACAGGTATATAGGCGACTCCATTGATCCAAGTTGCGACCTTATGGAAGAGATGCTAGTCGCCTCCAGGTTTAAGGGGTGGACACGCTCCCACAAGCCTCCCATGAACTCGCGGGGATTGCACATGGACAGAGTCCAAGGCGCCGGACTCCAGAGTAGAATCGAGAAGAGAACCAACATAGTGAGACTACGCAGGGACAGGGAAGTTCAGGGCTTGAGACTTGGCAACTATCGGGAAGTGCAAACAAGGCTGCGACGATGCCGGCAGTCCAAGTCAGAGACGGCCGAAAGAAAGAGCTAGATGTCAGAATTGCACTTGACTATCTCTAGTGCATCGACGGACGCGTTTGCACGCCGCTTAGCATTGCGGCATTCAGGAAGGATTGCTCTGATCCAGTTTCCTCCGTCCTTGCCGCCGACACCTCTGCCACTCACAAGCGATCCGTCGTTACCCGCCTCTGACTCCGCCACACCTTCCGCACCAAATCACCGGATCTACTGACCCCGCCTGTCCCAGGCCACTCACGCTACGCGCCTGCAACCTTCGCACTCGTCGTCTTGACCCAGGGCGAGTAATCCTCGTCGGCCCTCCTTCCTCCGAGCCACGTCACTCGCAAGCGCGTTCGTCCCTGTCTCGTCGACACCGTCGGAATGAGAAAGGGTGGGTGTGTGGGCCGTCTGCAAGAACGCGGTGCGTGCTGGTCGGAGACGGATGTGTGGCAATCCCGATAGCGGTGGTGTGGCAGGTGAAGGAAAAAAATGACTCGGAACTGATCTGATGGCGATGTAAACGGATCAAGCTTCAAGTCGCTTCTCTCTTCCATTCGTCGCAGCAGTGCACCTCCTCGCCATCGCATATCCTCGTCCTATGAGACCTAGTAGACGATCGCCTGACTTCGAATCACCAATGCAGAAGCTTCAATGGAAGGACTCTACACGGGCTCCCTGGGCGATCCGCGTGAAATCACTCGTTTCCAAGAATCTATACATTCCGCCTGGAAATCTACAAAACACGATTCCGCGGCTGCGAAGAAATTCAAGGGCATAGCGCCCATGCAGCTATGCGTATGTTCTTTTGCTTCTCTTCGACCATATACCACCTCTCACAGGGGTGGGTCAGCTCGCGAAATTATTCTTGGACTCGCGGAAGATAACCAGCTTATTCACTTCATTCATCCCGACCTAGAGACACTCGTCCTCAGACAACGCAGTTGATCTACGGTATATCGGCGCCGTTCGTCAAACTGCCTGGATGCTCGTTAACTTCTATGAAATTTCTAGGAACTTCAGAGTCCTAGACTCCTTTCAACGTCGGCGAGACTGCTATTCTTATTGTCTTTGCGACTCTTTGAGAGAAAGAGCGCGCAGACATTGGCGCAAAAATGCGTCAAGACGATGAAAGAAGAAATGGCGCATCGGCGGCGATCAGACCAACAGCCATGTGACCACTCTCAACTTCGCACCTGGTGGCACGGTTTGGCAGATTTTGTCGCGGACCACCGTGCGCCTTCACACAAGTGAGGTCATCTATCAGCCGACAAACTGCAATGTTCTCGCAGTACGCACTACAGACTCGTGGACGCAAAACCTCGCAACCAAAGAAAGTCAGGTGAACGGTGTACCGAAGTTGAGCCTGGCTAACGCCGAACAGTGCCAACCAATATTCTCCTTTAAAATGACTGAATCGTCATGTCACGGGATGCGCGAGATCTTCGCAATTTACGCGGGACGGACGGTGGTACAGTCCTTCAAAATATCATTGCGAAGAGGGGATTGAACGAAATAGCTTGTGGCGCTCGCATCGGTCGCAATTTACCCCGTTAAGCCCGCTCTTGACGACCTTGGATATACTTCGGCACTGCATATGCATCCCTTCCGCCGGTAAGGACAACCGATTATCTCCCACTATTCTCTCCGGGTCATGCTCGGCGGCTCATCTGCGCGAATCAAATAGTATAAAGCATGTCGTCTCCGTTTGTCTGGAAGTCGACTCCATAACCATGGCGATATTGTCAAAGGTATTCCTCGCCCTCGTCGCGGCATCTGTCGTTGTAGGACAATCTCAGCCCTACGGGCAATGTGGTGGCCAGGTAGCTACACTTGGGTTAAGAAATCCTTCGAATACCTGATCTACGTTTAGGGATGGACTGGGGCGACTACATGCACATCTGGATGGTCCTGCCAGGTGTAAGTCGTGACCAAATTTCATTGCGTCGAGGTGCTGACTCCGGTCTTTCATTAGTTTGAATCCCTAGTAAGCGGCCATCTCTCTTCCGAACTGCGGTAGTTGAGCCCACTTGTCCTGTTAGCTACTCGCAATGTTTACAAGGGGGTACCACGACTACCACTACGACCATCGTGACCAGCACGCCGCCGACCACGTCCAGCACGCCACCCACTACGACAAGCACGCCACCCGTCACGACGACCACCACGTCGACGCCTCCGTCGAGCTCAGATCCCTCAACAGGAATCATCGGCACGGACTTTGAAACCACGCCCAGCAGCGCGTGGAGTGTCATCGTCACCGCTCAGAGCGGCGGCTCTGCCACCATCGTCACCACCAAGGCGCATTCCGGCACGCACTCTCTCGAGGTTGTGTCGACTGGCGGATTCGACAATCACGTATTCTACGGCTTGAGCAACATCACTGCTCTCGGCAGCGGCGCTGATGTCTACGGCCGGTACTATGCGTGAGTTTCCAGTCTACAAGAAGACAAACTCGGCTTTTGACCGTTCGTCTTGGATAGCAATTTCGAGATTGCATTCAATCAGGATCACGTAACGCACATGATGATGACCGACCCTGTCGCGCAGACCTTGCGCATGGGTGGCCAATTCGGGGTTCTGGACTGGAACCGCGCCAGCGGTGCGTACATGCTCGCATCTCTTTCCGTCCCAGATTGATTCAACCTTGCGATTCCGTACCGTCCAGACGACTCAATAATGCCGACGGCAGCCCGACCAATGACGCCCTTTCCGTCCCCATCGCCGCAAACACGTGGTATTGCATTGAGTTCCACCTCTCCCGTACCACGGGACAGATCGAGACCTGGGTCAACGGCGCGGCGGTCGCCGCGCTTACTACGCCTCAGACGCGTTGGGGTACATCGTACATACCCAACCCTGAGAACTGGGGCCTCGGGTGGGAGTCTTATGGGAGCGATCCGAATACTGGTGCGTTGCCAAATGGTCGTGCAAACGACATACATCGCTGATGTTTCAAATCTACCACAGTTTGGTTCGACGACATCGCGCTCGGCACGAGCCGTCTTGGTTGCTAGTACTAAATACTGCTCGCTTGGCTGGCATCGGTAGGTAGGTAGGTAGGTATTTACACGGCACGGTCGGAATCCTAGATAGTGGCAGAATGATGTTTGTGTCAAAAATTCATAAAAAGACACATCGATGATCATGATGCTTGTTTAGCTACCGATATCGGGGCTTTCAGTGCCCACGCTTGCAACTTGAAGCTTGAAGTGTCTTTGGTGTGATACCTCTCGAACCTCTGTCAGTTAACTGACAAAGACGAATTCCAACCAAAGAAGGTTGCTCATATAAGTAGTCATTGAAAAGAGACAGGCTACTTTCTACGCTCGTTTTTCGGAGTACGACGGAATTAGATTTCAAATAACATTATGTAATCAAATGCCCTACAGCTCCCACTCCCCTTTAATCGGCCACCTCTTCTCCACCACTCGCGCAGCAGCTCATCCGCATACCTCCCGCCACCACTCCACTCCGGCAAATCGTCGTTGATACACAGTAGGGCTATTTCTGGCGTAGCGTCCACTTTCCGCATCTGCGTATGTTAACCAAAGTTCTTCGTTCGTAAGGAGATGTACGCACCTCGGACGGCACTTGCCGTGCGCTTCCTAGCATGATAAATTTGGTGAGCGATACACCAAGAGCATAACTATATCGGTAGATCAGACGCGTGGCGAATCGTCGTGGATTTTGGGGGAACGCGGGTGCGGAGGAGGGTAGCACCAGTGGAAGGATATCTCCATCGTCGTTGCCGGAGGAGGGCGCAATATTGGAAGGGGGTAAGAATATTTCGAGCCCTTTCCGACCGGAACCTCGCACGAGCGCCGAAATGACTACGAGCCAGATGATGATTAGCACGGTCTGTGCGCATACAGAAGAGAAAACTGACCACAGTCTCCGCACTCTGGGCGGTCAACCAGGACTCGTCTGAACACGTCCCATGCAGGCTCCGCGTTGAAGCCGAGACACTCGCGGCGGCCCATCTCACACGCGATGCTGTTTGAAAGGACCGCAAGATCGGGGACGTGTCGGTGCGTCGGGGTGTCCGGAACGGGGGGTAGATACGCGTGAACATACCCGTCTGCGGATACTGTCCTCGACAAGCGGATGGTTTGGTCTGAGAAGTTGCAGGGGTAAAACATTCGGGGACTCACCAAAGGCGTACTGGTCGCGCGGCTGTGACCTGTTAGATTCCGAGAATGGCTCGCGGATACCCGCCTGCCGCATGTGTCGCGCAATCTCAATACGGCTCACACGCTCGGGCCACCGCGCGCGCAAGTAATCGACGCCCTCGTCGCCCCCAAGCTCGCCCCACATCGCATCCTTCCCCGCCGCGTTCAATACACCTCTTACACCGCCCCACTTGGCGACAACCCACGACCACAACAGCGCCTCACGATGTCGCTCGATTACATAATGTGAGCCGATGAACATCATGTTGACTTCAATATCCGGCGGCGTGTTGTAGGAACCGCGGAACTGTGAATAGGGTGTCGCGGAGAAGTACTGTCCGAAGGCTAAAGAAGCTTCGTGCAGCAGGGGAAGTGAGAAGGCGCGTGCGTTGTGCATCACGTAAGGGCGTCGACGCGCACCGAAGCGCTGATCTGCGGAGATGCGCCGAGTGAGAAAAGGAAGAATAAGTGCGTGCAACGCACCTAAAAGATGATTGCTCCAGGCGAGGGAACGCGTTTCCGAGGAGCCATCGAGAGTCCCCGTAGTTTCGCTCGTGATGTATCTATCAGTTTGGAAGAGAAAGACAGGGCCGTACAGAGGCGAGTGATAAGCAGAGGGCGGGAGATCGAGAAGCATGAAATTGTCGTCGTTGAGCGTTATTCTTGCAAGTGTGAATGGAGTTCCGGTGACAATAAGCAGAAGCTAACTCACATGTTCTCTGAAACAAGCGTTGCATTCAGATTGGGGAGCTGAGATTCAATGGCGTGGCTACGGCTCGGTCCTGAGTTTATTTCACGCCTATCGACGAACACTGACCTATTGAATGTCGGCAAAGTTTTATTCCGCCAATCGTAGACCGCTTCACGAGTGAGTGTGCCAAACCCTGCGGGAATGAGACGGAACAGTTCGCTGTCTGCAGTCCTTTAAACCTCTGTCCCGCACAATGACAGAACGCACCGTGGTGAAGATACACAGGCGGAGGTCCGTTGTCGCTCCTAGGTGGCGCAAAGTTCGAGTTAAGCCACTGCGGAACGAGGCCGAGACGCCGGTCGCGGTTCAAGGGGTCATTTGGGTCAACGTCTGCAGTGACTAGATGTATTGCCGTATGTTTCCAAGAAGCGGCGGCTTTGCGAATTGAGCGCATGGAATATTTGAGTTCATCGTGTTCGCGAAAGCGCGCTTCCTTTGGCTTTCGAATGCCTTTGCGCGCGTGATTTTCGACCGCAAGTTTCCGAGCTTTATAGTGCAGCGGATCCCTGCGTTTCAAGTTGCTCGATTCAGTGCAGGATTTAGAGACAATCGTCGTCGCTCACGATCCCTTTCGAAGTATCAGAAGCCCAAAAAACCAGGAGGGACATGATGGACTCACGTTCACCCAGGTGTAGATCAGGTCGATTCTCGACTCCTCTACGTGGCACGTGCCCCAAATCCCATTCGCGACCCATTGCTCGACACACTCGTCTGAGAGAGCAGCCTGCGACTTTATAGGCCTCACAACGGTGTCGGCCACCGCCTTATCTGCCGGGAGCAGATCGAAAGCGTGGTACACGGGCTTCCAGCGTGGCGGATGATCTTTTCGCAAGTGTGCGACCCAGAGCACTATAATAAGCAGGAGAAGGAGCGCAAGTTCGTATCTTCGCCTGTGGACGAGAACTGTCCGAAGGGACCGCCACCCTTTTCGGTTGGGGTATGCTGGGGCAGCGCGATGGGCTGCTATCATACAAAAGAGAAGGAGAGTGGCAGTGATAATCAAATTGAAATGATCCACGTGAAACATGTCATAGCCCACCAACCGATCAGCATCGGAGACCCCTAAGTAATTCTTAAGTACTCTGAAGCCTGGATAAGTCCCCAAACCGCCGTACTACCTACCTACCTGCAGGCAGAGCCCATCGGTTGACGATATCAATTGGTCAAAAAACACTGACCCGGGTATGATCCTCACCTTCACCGAGCATATGTGATCAAACATAAGCTACCACTGCTCCATTCTCAACTTCGCGGAGACCGCCTTCAATTGAATAATTCTTATGCTCAAATTGAAGGTCTGGTAGACTCACTACTGTCCTTTTCTTCGAAAAATTTGCGAAAAATAGGAAACCAAATCGGAAACCATAGTCATTCAAGAATATCAGTACTTCAGTCATCACCCATGTTCATTTTAACATTTGACGGGGTATGCTTTGCATCTGTACAAGAAGAGCAGGGTGATACTTGCCGCCGCTAAGGATAAATTTAAATAGGTCTGGTATGATGTCATGATCACGCACGCCAAATGCCGGAGCCGCCCAGAGGCTCCCGGACGCGATGGAGGACAGAGCATGCGTATACCGGCCGCCGTTCTTGTTATGTTCCGAGAGAAGGACAGTGATGTCAGTAAGTCGTCTATAAGGAGAATGAACACGAACCGCCCTGGATCTACCGCAGTACCGCCGTGTACCGCCGTAGACCGCCGTGTACTTATGTACTACCGGCGTCCGGCGGCTTGAAGCTTACCGCCTCTTGACCGCCTTAGATTACCGGCGTACCGTGGACTCAGGACTGCCAGCCATTTTTGAGGATATACAAGATGCGGCACACCAGTTTTAGCTCTGTATGGCATGTTGCGTGGAATGCACGGCACTCCCTGGCACTCCTTGAATTGTGCCGCATCTCGAATACTTTTGATTACACATCAAAATTCCAATTTGCAACAAGTCCGTGGCTGGCCTTGGTTTTTTTTACAATATACCTTGGTGCTGACTCCTAAGCCTAACCCTCCACGCACTGTGAAGTCTCAGATCTCAGTTTTGAGGTCTTGCCGGCCTTCGGCAAGACAGATCAATTTCTGATGCCTCTCTTATCTCACTCAAATTGGAATTGTGCCGCATATCAGAAAAAGTGCCGAGCATTCTCACGCGTGATAAAAATCGTGTGCGCCGCATTTTGTCGATCCCGGCCTTGGCCCAACCTTTGCCAGCAACGTTGCCAGCCGTTCAATCGTCCCTCATGGCACCCGCACCGCCGATACGGCACCGACTGATACGCCGGGTCTCATAGGTTTCGTACTTCACGTATATGGCTGTTGACCATACCCGTCGCGAGTGTGCTACAGGTCCCGTACGACGGGTACCTGGCCCGTTCCGTCGCACACTTCGACATACCTTTTGGCGGCCGTGCCCGTCAAAAAGCCGTCGACGGGTAGACGGGACCTAAAAACGTCGTAGACTGTCAATTACGATGTTATGGCCGCAAGGAAGAGACGCTTCATTTGAAGGTAAGTCTGACAGCCACAAAACTTGCCGCGGACCTAGATCATCCTATTCCAAAATCACACGGCTTCATCCCGATTACTCGAGTGAGCAATCATTTATTTATTTTGAGGACATTTTACAATCGTTAGATAAAGCCCAGATACCGGTATCCAACCAATTTTAGTAATCCCGTCAATGTAGTTGACCTGCGTCCGATTTCGTCACCCGGCGTGCTGAGCGAGCGGCAGAGGGCGTTTTAATGAGATAAGCGATATAAGTATACAGTAGTATACAGTCCGGCAAGCGGCTATCTACCATGGTTCAAGTAACCGAAACTGTGCTTCGCTCTGCGGGGATCATCAAGTCGATATAAAATGAGCACAGTCGATTTACCAGTTGCCCAGGTTCTGTGCGCTCCCTCATTCTTACAAAACGAACCAGATGCCGCCCTCAATCGAAAAATTCTCCGAATCTGATCTTGAATCAATCAATTCGGATCAGACGCATAGAACTCTGAAGGTACATAATCGGCCTGCGTTTGCCAGGATTCCAGGTATTGATGAAAACTAGGGACGTCATGTACAGCTGATCGGCATTGGCGGTAAGAAACTTGATCTTTCTTTCTCAGTGACTTGTTTGTTAATCACGAAACAGGAACAATCGGCACTGTTCTCTTCGTGCAAATCGGCTCGAATCTGCCTGTTGGAGGACCTGGGAGTCTTCTTCTAGCATTCCTGCTCTGGTCCACTGTCGTTCTGGCGGTCAATAACTGCCTATGTTCGTCATTTTCTGACTCTATTACTTTGATTCACCATTTACTCTTATTGCGAAGCGGAAATGGTCACCTGGATTCCGATTTCTTCACCCTACGTGAGCTGTCGTGCCTCTTGGATTTATTCCAAAACTCATTGTTCCAGGTCCGCTTCGCTGATCGTTTTGTGGACGAGGCATTGGGTGTATGCAGTGGTGTTAACCTTGTCCTTACCATGGGCCTTGGTATACCCTACGAAATCGTCGCTTTCAACGTGATTCTGAACTTCTGGACGGACAAAATCCCAGTGGCTGCCGTCGTCGTTTTCATAATTATAATTTACGCGTAAGAACGTTGTATCTTTTTTTGTTACCCACTCACGACTTTGTAGCGCGCTTAATTTATTCGCAGTCAGATTCTATGGCGGTCAGTACATCCTCTGGATGTTCCCGTTGCCTATACTGACGGCAGATACAGAATTCGAATTTTGGCTATCCATTGGCAAGGTCATTCTCATCGTGGGGCTTTTGCTGTTCACCTTCGTGGTGATGGTGGGCGGGAATCCCGAGGTAATTCTTGTACTGGAAAACATGCAACGACTCTCATAAGTTGTCAGCATGACGCATTTGGCTTTCGCAACTGGGATAGTGAGTTTTCAATCACGTGTGCATCCAAGTTCATTTTCTAAATAGTTTCAGGTTCAAAAGTGCCGGTTCGTTACAATTCCGTATCGCATCCCTTATTGGAATTCACCATTTGGTAGGGGTCGCCATTTGTTGCCTACGTATATGATGGAGATTTGGGCCGCTTCCTCGGTTTCTTGAGCTGTCTGGTACAGGCGTCGTTCACGGTAATCGGTCGGTGACTTTTCATGCAGATTCTATCGCGTCCCTCAGATTGCACGTCCTAGGGCCCGAATATGTTGCAATGACTGCGGGAGAAGCCGCCAACCCACGGCGCACTCTGCCGCGGAGTTTCCACTCTTTCATGATCCGCGTTCTGTTGTTCTTCATCCTTGGCGCGGTCTCTGTAGGCGTGCTCGTCCCACACACGGATCCCGACCTGCTTGGGACCTCTGCCGTGCGCCCAGGCACAGGCACCTCGCCGTACGTGATTGCCATGGTGCGCTTGCGTCTTGGCGGCCTTGCGCACGTTGTCAACGCACTCGTCATGCTTTCCATCTTGTCCGCGGGTAACAGCTTTATGTATATCACGAGTCGCACGCTATTTGGGCTCGCGCTTGAGGGACGCATGCCCCGCCTTTTCTCCGCGTGCAATTCCCGCGGGGTGCCAGTCAATGCCGTGTTGTTCGCCATGCTGTTTTCGCTGCTCGCGTTCCTACAGTTGTCGCACCCTTCGGCGATTGTATTAATGTGGTTCGTCGTTCGCTACTACAGTGACTGCGTCCTGACAGTGACGCTATGTCCCTTAGGATAACGCGTTTTGCTACGGTTGGGAGCATGGCAAACTACGCCATGATCGCATTTTCTTACCTACGGTACCGGGCAGTGAGTGGTAACTCCTCTATCATGTCCTTGAGCCAACAAATCGGAATAGGCACTCAAGGCACAAGGTATTCCGTCTGGATCTCCGCCGACACGGGGCTCGTGGCAACCCTTCTGTGGGTGAGTCAACGCGTTTCCCTTTTTTTCGTCACAGGCAAGAGCAACGCTGACTTTCGCAATGTAACTTTCAGATACTACGCCTTCGTCGCCTGCTTCTCCATGATCTTCATTTCGGGATACGCAGTATTCCTCCCCGGTCACTGGAATACGCTCACATTCATATTTTCCTACGCCCTGGTTCCCGTTCTCCCCGCAATTTTCTTTGCCTGGAAGTTTGCTCGGCAGACAAAGGTGCGCGCATACGTCTGCTCTCTGTCGGTCATAGTATATTTATATGGGAAACGGGCGCAGTGGCGGCACCCTGGCGATATCGACCTTTTTACCGCTGAACGAGCAGAAATAGACGCGTACGAAAGTACGTTGAAAGAGAGCTCAAGTAAGGCCTCGTTTATAGAAAGAACCCGAAAACTGTTCGATTCGAGGTAGAAGGGTCTTTATTGGTCGCTTAAAAGTTGTGTACAACCTACTAGTATTTATGTACTTCAAGTTGTAGCCCTAAGATTACAATGATTTTTCATAATTCTACCCTTTTACGTGGGATAGACAAAACTCAAGTGTGTATGCATTCCGAGCTTTGTATATCAAGCGGGTAAGGCCGTCGAGCGGCAGGGCCCGCTACCCAGCCCTATTACTTCAAGAGGCACACTTCCTGCAAATCACAATCTGCATGCTCTTAAGTACGCATTCAACGAGACTGGAAAAAAAGTATGACAATCATGTGCAATGGAATCTAGAAAGACAAGTTAGATAAGGAACGACAATGTTCAGTAGGAAGGACGGGAGCAGGTGTCTCCAAACTTGACTCACCATCACCCGGAACTGATCGGACAAAAACTAAGCGCTTACGCAAAAAGGGCTGACAAACATTCGAGCTTTCTGCGACGTGTAAAATTAGGGCACTCTTATCCTCTTTGACGCCGAAACAGCCAGTAAAAATGGATTCTCAAAGAACCGCAAACGCCGGTTCGCTGTGCCGCCACACAGTTCACCCTGTCAGCCACCTAGCCCCGTAAGTTATAAGCACGGCGCTTTTCTCTACTCTTCGCGCGTCTCGAAGTTCCCCCCACCATGAACGGCAACGGCCACAACCGCGGCGCCTCCGACGCAACCTTTGTCAACAACTACGCCTCCTACGGCGCCGGCATCCCCCGCACCTCCTCCCCCTTCGCCACCCCCCTCTCCACCCCGCAGACATCCACCTTCACCGCCGCATCCACCGTACCCCGATAATCCCCCCGACCACCCCTACCGCACCCTCGTGCTGTGCTTCGACGGCACGGGCGACCAGTTCGACTCGGACAACAGCAACATCGTCCAGTTCCTCAGCTTGCTCCCCAAGGCCGACCGCACGAAGCAGATGGTCTACTATCAGTGCGGAATTTAGCTCTCACTGTATCCTATCGTGCTGATCAAAATGTGCTTCTACTGCAGAGCGGGTATCGGCACGTACACCACCCCGCAAATCGCCACGCCCTTCATGTCCAAAATATCCAAAGCCGTCGACGAAGCCATAGCCTGGAACCTCGACGCCCATGTCATGGGTGCGCGCCCGCTGCCACATATGCATACGCATATGACACATTGTTCCTAACTGACAGAACACCGGACAGGCGGCTACGAGTTCCTGATGCAGAACTACACCTCGCGCGACCGGATCTGTATATTCGGCTTCTCGCGCGGCGCGTATACGGCGCGGAGCCTCGCCGGGATGATCCACAAGGTGCGGTGCGCCCCGGACAGGAATTGAACGAACCGACTTCTGATTCGAACTTGATCGCGGACAGGTCGGCCTCCTCCCCGCATGTAACCACCAACAGATCCCCTTCGCATACAAGATGTACACGCGCGAAGACGAGACGGGGTGGAAGCAGTCTAACGCATTCAAAAAGGCGTTCTCGATCGACGTCGACATCGAGTTCATCGGCGTGTGGGACACCGTCAACTCGGTTGGACTGATACCGCGCCGGCTGCCGTTCACGGCGTCCAACACCATTGTGCGCACGTTCCGGCATGCGATGTCGCTCGACGAGCGAAGGGCAAAGTTCAAGGTGCCTATCTATCGTATTATATGCCGTTCCGAACTCTGTTGACTTACTCGGATATCTATCAACAAGGTCAACACGTGGCATCGCCAGAAGGAAGAGGATCTCGAGCAGATGACGATGCGCCCGCGCACGGAGGCGGAGCAGCACGAGCAACTGCGTCATCTGTCGCACAAGCAGAGTCAAAACCTGCTCGAGCGGAAGTACTCCCGCGACCCGAACTCGTTCACCGACGTCGACGAGGTGTGGTTCTCCGGGTGTCACTGCGGTGCGTTTACCCTCCTCTCCTCTCCTCCCCTATCAATTACAATTACTGACCCGCCAGCGCACACACAGACGTCGGCGGCGGCTCCGTCTCCAACGAAACGCCCTACAACCTCGCGCGCATCCCGCTCCGGTGGATGGTCCGCGAGTGCTTCAAGACGCACTCGGGCATCATGTTCGACGCCGCGGGGCTCCGCGCCATCGGGCTCGACCCCGCCACGCTCCTCCAGCCCCTCGCGCCGCGCCCGCCCGCGCTCCCTGCCAACGGCAGACGGATCATGTCGATCAAGACGTCGGAGCGGGTGCAGAAGGAGTGGCAGCTCCAGGCACAGATGCAGAACACCCCGCCCTCCCCGACGACGGCGAAGCGCATCTCCTACTCGACGGCTGCGACCGGCACCACCACCACCACCGGCACGATGCCGCGCCCGCAAACAGAGGAGGAGCACGAGCTGGAGGACAGCCTGTGCCCCGTATACGACCAGCTGTCGCTGTCGAAGGCATGGTGGATCCTCGAGTTCCTCCCCGTCAAGCAGCGCTACCAGCGCCCGGAGGACGACAAGTGGAAGTCGTACTGGGCGTGGAACTTGGGTGGGGGGCGTCGTGCCTATCGGAGACACGGACACGGAGAAGGAGAAGGATGGTGAAGCGGCGGGAAAGCCTGTGCGCGTGCATCGGAGCGTGAAGACGCGCTTGGACACGTTGAAGGAGAGCGGGCGGCGGTACAAGCCCAAGGCGAAGGAGTTCGACGTGAGCAGGATTACGTGGGTCGATTGAAGCAAAAAAATGAGCGCGGGTGTATGCTTTCTTTTTTGTCTTACTGTACTGTACCGTATAATAGTGTATGTATGCTCAACTATGCATTATGATCACCAACCTTGCGTTAACCCGCCCGTTTCGACCCACTCCCATTCTAACACCGCAAATGGAAACTAACTGACAGTTCAGACGCGCACGAGTGAGCCTTCTACGCACAAGATCCGATGCCAGTGGCTTCCAGTCAGATGTCAAAGCCGCTAGGCCCAGGTTCGCACTGGGATCCTCGGAACTCCTTGCTTCTCGCTTCGAAAATCAGGAAGCACGGCCATGGCCATGGAGCGGAACGTCGACGTCTCGAGAGTCTAGACCGACATCGGGAGGAAGCATGGAGTGGAACGTCTTTAGACCGACACTGTCGGCCCCGGTCCCCGGATTTCGCAGACTAAGTAAGTGTGTTCAGAATCACGACTTGACTGATACTGGGATAGTGTCGACGTCTTTTCATTCACAGTGCTGTACAGTACTCGGGAGCTGCAAGATTTCACCAGGTTGACAGACTACGGTGACCAGCTGGCATTTGCATCGGGTTGTTGATGACGAAGCAAGTGACCAGGAGCAGCGGCAGTTTTTGGAGCCATGGTAGCGCTAGCAGCGACAGGCTCGTGAGTCGTAGGTCACTTCAAGTATTATTCCATCGTGAGAGAAATCCGAAGTTCGATATACAATGATGTGGGCTGCATGAGTATCTTGCATCTGATATCCGAACGAGCCCTACATAAGACCATCCACATATGTATTCGATCTTGGAGTCGATTTCAAGGCGCTTCCAGAGTCGCCTCAGCCACCAACTGCATGACTCGCGCAGTGCGCGGCTGGACGGTACACGCAAAAGGAAGGGGCCGGCTGCGAAGGTTAGACACGTCAGTTGGCGCCACAGAAAGTCTTTACACGGAGACGCACGCAAGGATTCCGTCCGTCGTATCCGCCACAGGGTCGATTTCCTTCTCATCGGTGCCGACGGCGCGCGCGCCGTGATGCGGAGCCCGGCAACGGCCTTCGCGACGTTGATCCAGACCGACGCGTCGGCCATGTGACTTGCTGTACGAACCTTGAACTTATGTCAGTGAGGCTCAGGAATGACACGTAAGATCTGAGCAGCAGAAAATGCACAAAAGTCACACAGAGGTCGACCCCCGCCTTCTGCGGACCTACGGCTATCCTCTCCGTCGGGGTTCGGAACCATGGTCAAGGACGCTTAACAGACTGAGTGAGGTAAATGTGAGACCTTCAGCGAAAACTTTTACTCTAAACTCTAATTGATTCGATTCTACTTACAGATACATGATCAGATGAATCCACAGAGACTTCGTCGGATATTGTATTTACACTCCCAGGCCGCGCTACTTGCGCAGAAGCAACGATCGACCCGTCATCTCTATCGAATATATGAGTATTAGCCTCAAAGGCAAGAAAGAATGACACTCTAGGCTCACCCTCAGGCTTCGGCAACCCCATAAGATCAAGCACCGTAGGCGCCACATCACACAGCGCCCCCGCCTCCTCGCCATCTGCATCCTCCTTCAGCCCATACTTCCCCTTGCTCCGTTCCGGCGCCGCAAGTATGAATGGTACGGGATTGCACGTGTGCGCCGTATGCGGTGCGCCCGTCTCCGCATTCACCATCTGCTCCGCGTTCCCGTGGTCGGCGGTTACGAGCAGCACGTATCCTGCGCGCTGGCACGCGGCGTAAATTGTGCCCACGGCTGCGTCGGTGGCGGTTATGGCTATTACTGCAGCGTCGTATTTGCCGGTGTGGCCAACCTATATGAGGGTGGTGCTTAGATTCGCGGGAAAGAGTGAAGAAACGCGAGACAAAACGGACCATGTCCGGTGGGCAAAGTTGCACATGACAAATTCGTGTTTGTTGCTCTCGACGACTTGGGCGACGGTGTCGGCGACAGCCTGGACGGCCATCTCGGGCTGCAGGTCATACGTCGCAACCTAGATGAACATCAGCACTAGTAGGGCGAGAAGAAAAGAAAGGTAAGAAGGACCTTGGGCGACGACACCATATGCCGTTCCTCGTCCTTGAACTGCGCCTCGACACCTCCGTTGAAGAAAAACGTAACGTGCGCATACTTCTCTGTCTCCGCAATATGTGCCTGCGTCTTTCCCTGCGCAGCGAGCCACTCCGCCAGCACATTTGTCATAGCCTGCGGCGGGAAAGCTACCGCGAACGGGAACTCGCTGTTGTACCGCGACATGGTGGTGATGTGCAGCCCCGCGGGGATTGCCACCTCCATTGGCTTCTCTGGAAGCCCGAAGACGGCAGCGATCTCCCGCATGCGGTCGGAGCGGTAGTTGAAGAAAAACAGTGTGTCGTCGTCTACGGCGCACGGCGTCTACGTACAGCACAGTTACATGAAAACGACAGTGCACCGCACCTTTGATGCGCCCCTCGTCGCCGTTGACGATGATGGGCTTGAGGAACTCGTCCGTCACATCTTTTTCATAATTTCTCTTGATTGCAGCGACAACATCGGGCCCTCCTCCCCGACGCCGTCCACGAGCCCGTCGACGGCGATCTTGACACGCTCCCATCGCTTGTCGCGATCCATGGCGTAGTAGCGGCCCACGACCGTCGCGAGCGCGCCGTAATTCTCCTTAGCCATAAAGTCAAGGAGGTTCTGACAATAGCCGGTGGCAGAACGCGGCGCAGTGTCGCGCCCGTCGCCGATGAAGTGCACGAAGACATGCGGGACGCCCTGCTCTTTTGCAGCCTCCAGGAGCGCGTAGAGGTGGGTGATGTGCGAGTGTACGCCGCCGTCAGAGATCTAGATTGAGATGCAAGAGTTGATTTGAAAAGTCAAAAGGCACAAAGGACTCGCCAAGCCGAGAAAGTGCAGCCGGCCGTTGCCCTTCTTTGCGTGCTCAAAGCTTTCGAGAATCCTCTCATTCTTGTGAAACTCGCGCTTTTTAATGGACACGTCAATTCTGACAATGTCCTGCCACACAACACGCCCAGCGCCGATGTTCAGATGTCTTTATCGAGTGTCAGTGATACGCATTCCAAAAGCAACAAAGAAACGACGACGCACCCGACTTCAGAGTTACCCATAAGGCCCTCACTGAGACCCACAGCAATGCCATGGGCTGCGAGTCGGCGCTGGTTGTGCTCGGCCCCGATGCCATCCATGTTTTCGGTGTTCCCGGCTTCGATGGCATTGCCCTTGAGCCCAGGCTCCGTCGCAATCCCCCACCCATCGTGGACAATCAGGCAGACTTTCTCTTGGATCGCGGGCATGGGGAGTCCCAGATACGGATCGGGGCTCGGGGGAAGAGAAAGTGGGTAGCGGACGCAGCGGCGGACAAGATTGAGTCGGCTAATAATAAGTCCCCCTTCGATTCAGCCGCATGCGGCCATCACTTGATGATCCACGTTGACTGCGCATGCAATCACACTGCAATCGCCACAGCTACGCACCGCCTAGGGCACTGGGGCAGCTAATCTATCTGTCTTCAGACTCTTCTCAACCTGGCGATCCTTATCGCCTGATCGTAGACTTTGTGATTCTCCGTTGCGATATGCACGTACAACCTCGGTCGGGTAGGTAAGTATTCCTTTAATATTTATGATTCTAAATGAATAACAGACTCGGAGGCTGGCCGATTGGCGACGTTCTGGCGACGTCGCGCTCGTCATACTGATACTGGAAGACTGAAGTAACAAGTCATGGGACAAGAAAACTTCAAAAGGAGCCTGCTCCGCCCGTTAACGCAGGCTCAGTCGAATGAAGTGTTTCCTTCAAGTTGCGTACGTCCTTCAGTGTTCACTAATCGGGGCACTGCTTCTCTGAAAACCTCGATATGCAGCACTCCTTTGTTACAATTTGCGAGAAGCGCATGCTTTGGAATACATGCCCTCTGAGAAGCCGGGTCGAAACTTGCAAGGGAGACTTGCTCAGCGGCAGGACTCAGGCTTCCGATGGGCCTTTGGCTTGGATTCTGGAATGGCGGTACATATGCGTGTGCGTATTGCCTTACTTATCTGTTATCTTATTGTATTGCGTACCCCTTCAGGTCACTGCGCACTACTAGTAGCTACCGCAAGCGGATTCCAGCTCGATAATTCCGTGCTTGAGCTGATTGGAAGCGAGCTGAATCCAAGCCGCTAGCATCAAAGAGAGACGGTATCGTCATCCTGCTGACACGCAATAGATACGTCGCGCCGCTTGAGCGCCGCGCACCGCAGTAGTTCCGTCTTGATGCAACATCTCCGGTTACACAGTTCAATACAGTCGCGTCCCTTAAATGCCGCCCTCAAGGGCACCCTTCTTGGCTTCATCTCCTGCGATGTTCTTTCTGATATCCCTTCTTCTCCTCGCGAGTCCAGCTCGTGCTTCCTACCGAGACTTTGGTATCCCGGCCTCCAACGCGACGGTCGACGTTAAAGTATTCAATGTCGGATTCAACCACCTTACAAACGCCACACATACCTTCGCCACCCCAGTCATTCCAGGCCACGAGTCTATCGTGTTCCCCATGTACTCATTCCTCATAGAGCACAAAGTTCCCAAGTCAGGACAGACGACCCGCCTCATGTTCGACCTCGGGATACGAAAAGATCCACAAAATCTTGCTCCCGGCATTGGGAGCTTTTACTCCTCCGGGCTAGCCTTTGTCACCGACGAAAACAAGGATATAACAGAGCTTCTTGAAGACGCAGAAATTCCCCTCACGAGCATAGATGCCGTTATTTGGAGGTGCGCCGTCTGCTTCGACCAAAAATTCACCCAGTGATTCCTTCCCACCACTAGCCGTAGGCATCCCTACAATGGATCCCACTGAGTGTTGACTCACAGATTTCTCACTAGATTCGCACACCGATCATATTGGGGATATGTCCAAGTTCCCCAACAGCACGAGGCTTATATACGGGCCAGGAACAAGTACTGCGACTTATCCGAGCTTCCCAGATGCGCTCCTGCTCGAGAGTGATTTTGCGTGAGTCATTTCCCCTTAGTATCACTCTGCTCACTCTTTGTCTACCTTCAACCAGCGGGCGTAATATCACCGAGCTAAATTTCTCTAACACGAAGCTCAGCTTCAGTGGCCTCCTCGCTATCGACTTCTTTGGCGACGGGAGTTTCTACCTCCTCAACACCCCCGGCGTGCGAGATCTTTGTTTTTTGCCAATCGAACAACTTTACTCACCCGCAATGTAGCACCTAGCAGGACACATTAGTGCCCTCGCACGCGTCACGCCTAGCTCTTTCCTCTCTTTAGGCGGCGACACCTTCCACCACGCCGGTCAGCTGCGCCCTCAGCCTCAATTCCAGAGTACTTTCCCTTGTCCCACCCACTTGCTCGAGGCCGCGCGAGGAAATATCTCCACCGACTACTTCTGGTCCCTGAACACACGCGCCGGCGCCTTTGACTTACGTTCTCGGACTTCACAACTCCTAGCAATATCCGACCTGCCTGATTCGTTCTACGCGGACCCGGCAGCAGCGGCAGTATCGCTCGAAAAGATCGCGACGTTCGATGCGGACGAGGACGTACTTGTGCTCGTTGCGCATGATATCAGTCTTGTTGGTATTCTTCCGTTTTTCCCCGAGTCGTTGAGTGGGTGGAAGGAAGAGGGGCTCAAGACGAAGATGGTGTGGAATTTCGTGGATCCGAAGAATGAGGCATTTATCTTCAGTGTAACTTCAAGATGAGAAACGGAAGCTTTGAGAGGAGTTTAAGGACAGGTCTGGGAAAATACAATAGCGATCTCATCTGTACGATCGGGCCCAACAATGTACATACCAGTTTTCAATCGTTCGTGTAGAACTCAAAGTTGCCGCTCGACTCAAGAGTCAGCTTGCAACTTGCCCAGCACCCGCCTGGTCGCTTCAAGGATTTTTCTTGGGTCTTGACCGGCGATACTTATTACTACAGGCTACTTACTACGACTTACTTATCATCACTGTTTGACATTGATGGCAGCGAGCACTTGCCGTATCTGGTAAGAGGTACAAACTTGTACAAGCAGCGGATGATCACGCGCCGCTGACGCTTTGTCTCTTTCCCGCCATCCTGCAGCGTATGGTGTCCGCTGACAACCTGAATCTCGATGTCCTGGAGCAAATCTTTGCTCACCTTTCAGGAAACGACCTTCCACTCGTCGCTCTGGTCAGTCGCGCCTTTTTCGCCGGTGTGATTCCGCGGCTGTACTCCATCCTGCTCTTCCGCTTGTCCCACGCGAAGCGGTATCCCGCCGTGATGTCACCTTTCGCTGCGGTTTCAGCGCATCCGGAGTTTGCTGTACATGTTCGGCATGTTGGTGAGTGGCACACTGCTGTGGTCGTAGATACGTGTGATCTCAAGCTGTATGGCCCGTTTGCTAGACATCAGGATTCTGCCTACGGTCAAAAACCAATACAATCCCAAATTCCTGACAGAATGCACGCGGGCGCTCGACCTTTGCCACAACCTCATCTCGTTCCGATGCAGCGTTAACGCCCTGCCGCCTTTTATTGGCATGCTCCAGAAGAAAGACCGGCTACGCGATTTGCGGATTTACGCGAATTTGACGACGGAGCAGTGTCAGAAGCTGGTCAAGGGCTCATCCAAGATCAGACACTTGACGCTCGATTTCGCTTCTTGGAATGTGATGAATTTACTTCCTCAGTGGACAGGGGCGCTACGAAACAGTTTAACCACTCTCACTCTTTTCGTGAGGCTTCTTCGACTTTTCTCTTTCGACGTTCTTCTGTTTTCTAACCGATCGGTTAAACAGATGGCGAATGAGTTGAATGAAACAGTGCTCGAATGTGCGTTGGAAACGCTTCCGAATCTATCGGGTCTCCACGTTGTCGGGTGCGCCAAGGTGGATCACGTTTCTATCCTCAGCCTGGTCAAACACACTCCCAACCTGACCGCTCTCTCAATGACCACGGGGGTAAGTTCCCTTCCCTCCACTCTCCCCCTCATCTCACCCATGGACCCCGCTCGAATAACAGGACAACAGCCGTGCTCTGCCCCAGCCTCCTCCCTCTCTCACCCATCTACAACACCTCGCCATCGATGTGCGCCTTCACCTCTCACCCCCTGCCATAGGTGCAGCCCCCAGCACCGGCGTCGGTGCCCTCTCCAGCATCCTCAACTACATCGCCTCTCCCTTCCCCTCATTCCCCTCTTCCCCGCCGTCCTTAGTCTCTCTCATCGTTAAGTACCCCGACCGCCAAAATCTGCTGACAATTACGCCCAACTTCATACACCAGCACCTTATTGCAACGCACGCGCACACGCTCAGGACGATTGCGCTCATTGATTGTCTGGGGAGTATGGACGTTCTCACCGCGCTCTGCCGCGCGTGTATTGCGCTCGAACGGTTGGAGGTGATGATACCTGTGCGCGACTGGGTTTGTGCTTCTTCCTTTATCCTTTTATCCTTTCTCTCTTTCTATTTCCACAAAACGACTGATCGCTGATCCGGATTGATCCCCACAGAAACTATTCACAACCGCGCTAAGCCAATCGCGCACCCTCCGAGCTTTAGTGGACGCCAACGCTCTGAACCAGCACCATCCTCGCGCGGGCCCCAGCCTCAAGCAGGACAATATTCGTGATATGTTCATAGCTGTGCCGAGTTTGCAGAAGATCGTTGGGGGGGACAAGCGTATTTGGACGGTGCGTAGCTCTTTTTTTCTTGCGCCGGCACACGGAGTGAGAATCGGGGCTGATTTGTACGGATTACTATGTAGCGTCGTCAAGACCAACACGGGAACCTCGCTGTCGGGCTGGACCGGCGGCCTACGCAGCACGCTGCTGCGATTCATTGGTTCATGCCCAGGGATTGACGATTCGATTTTATCTTAGATTTTCCTCGTGCGTTGCATAGTCTTGATGATATTTTACTTGCTTAGCACGTGCACAACCTTCCGCTTTGTAGTACTTACTAGAAGTTCGAGACGTCTAGCTGACTGTTTGCAGGACAATATGATACCATATGATACACTCTGTACTCAATCTTTTAGAACTTGTCCGTGGGATCAGTCTCAGACTGATTGCGGTGATTTGTTTCTTGCAATCATGAGCAATCCCAACCATATAGATTCTCCTCTACCCACTGCAAATGGTCCATGTTACGCAAGCACCAAACCCAGGTACTCCACACGCGGTCCTGTCTGCGCGGATACCCCGATGAGACGTATGCTGACGCTGCTCTCGCCTGCGCCTCGCCGGTGTGGTAGCACATCGGCTACGTATACCCATGGCGGTGAGCGAGCGAACGGCGGGAGGACGATAACGACCCCTCCTTCACGACGCGGAACGAGCTTGGGACGAGCACCAGGGTGACGGGGCGGGGCAGGAAGGAGAGGTCGAGGCCCAGCAATGTGGCTCGATGTATTCCCTGATGGAGCCAGCGGCGAGCGAACGTAAGGCAGGAGAACGAGCACAAAGACACGCGGCGGGGCTGAAAGAGAAGAGTCGTCGGCCTCCCCGCGCCGGGACGCATGCTCTGCGTATCCGCGACCGCGAACGCCACCAGTCCTA
Source organism: Panellus pusillus (assembly GCA_013387415.1). Lineage (NCBI taxonomy): Eukaryota > Fungi > Basidiomycota > Agaricomycetes > Agaricales > Mycenaceae > Panellus > Panellus pusillus. Next base: position 38,311 of record QVIE01003039.1, read on the forward strand.
TACAGTGCCGGACCGCGATGAGGAAGAAGACGAGGCGCGCCAGCGCCAGGGCCACCCTCAACGCCCTAGTGTTCCTCCGCCCCATGAAACACAGTGGGGCTCGAAGCGCAGTCACTCGGCATGTGACGCGGGTACCCCCACTAGCGTCATCCGCCGAGACGCGCGCTCCGGCTGCCCTTCGCATGCGCCCCACGGCGGTAACGGTGCGCCCCTCTGTGTACTGCATGTCCGCCTCCACGACACCAAACGAAGGCGAAGCGCGAGAAGTGCGGGAGGCGGGGGCGGCGACGTGCTTTCATTCCTACAATACGGTCCCTTCCATGGCGCCGACCGAGCGGAGAGCAGGACGACGAAGATGAGAGCGGGGCGCGGAGGAGGCGCATGTTCCTGTGCGCCCCTGGAACCACCCCAGACGTCGAGCGAGAGGAGACGGGGCGGCGAGGGAGCAAGGCTGAAAGGAGAGGGGGAAGGGGCGCGATGTCACCTAACCTACGGCGCTGAGCGAACGTACGGCGTTCGGTGGTGCGACGAGCACAAGGGCGGCATGCGAGAGTTCGGGCACTCACACACGTGCGGCTCTGTCTTCTTCGATGCGCCCCCGGATCCATTTCTTATCCTCCTTCGGGCGGAGAGCAACGGAGCGAGCGTATGGCGAGGCGACCGAAACGAGCGTGAGCAGGGCGGCGAGTCCGAGAGCGAGGACGGACAGCGAGAGGTGGGACCTATTCATCCCCAGCACCCGGCTTGATGTCCCTTCCCCATCCCCCACCCCCAAGCGTCGACGTCAATACCATCCGCTTCCTCTCGCGCTGATACGTGGCGATCTGCGCGCCGAGACGGGCAATCTCTTCGTCCATGGCTGCGTGGATGTCGATTGATTTCACCCGAATCCCACATCCCGACACCTTCCTCCTCCGCCTTTCCCGCGACCGTCGTATAGTGCGGTCGAACCCGGCGTGTCGAGAATCCACGAAATGAGCAGCGCGTGCTCGGGGACTGAGGCCATATCGGCGTCTGCGGGATCGATAAGTATCGAAAGATCAGGAGAAGACGAGAGAGGGACGCACCTCCGTCCACGCGTACGAGAGCCTCGGCGAGAAGAGACGGTACGCAGCATCGGCACTCACCCCGCGTCGCTCGTCCGCCCTTTCGTCCCAGCGCCGCCTAACGTCCACCACCGTATCTTCGTCGAGGTGCCAAGGTACGAATACGCCGACAAGAAAGTGTGTAGCGAGGAATTTATGTTAGACATCGTGCTGGAGTGTCCGTCTGACGAGTCGCTCTGGCTCGAAGAATGCCGGAATTTGTGCGCCTGGTGTCCGTAATTAGAAGGATGAGGCGAGTCAGGCGCCGATAGTGGCGCCGGAGACGGCAGGGTAGAGGAGAAGTCGGCTGCGTATACTGCTCACGAGGTGCGCGAAGCTGCCTCGACACTATCTTCGCCGACGAAGACCTGGTCACCTAGATGCCGTGCTTGACAAAGTCCTCGAACAGGTTGATATTAACATATTCGGATATCACATGGAGCGGTGCAAGGGAACTCCGGCGAGGAGGAGGCAGACCCTCAGCGGCTTGTAGCTGCCTCCACGAGCGATGCCAATCCATGGCGGCGGCAAAAAACGACACTGTAATCGCTTCCACGATCAGGTGATACCGTCGGACCACGCGGCCGGCGACGCAACTGGCAATCAATCAATCATGGCCGGCCACAATGATTCGGAGCAGGTTTCTGAGGGGAAAAAAATTGCAAGGCAGCTTAGAGCATAAGATCAACCCGAGAATGTGTTCGTTCCATAATCCCTTGAAAAAAATAGCGAGAAAACCTTATTAAATAAGCACTTTTCTCACGTCGGAGTGAATAATTATCCTTGAATTGATCACTGCGCAGAGGATCTCTCGATACGTATGTGGTTTGTCCCCAATGGGCCGTCCCACCTGGCGTCGACCGCTCTCAGCCCTGTTCTCATGTCGTAACGATCCGAAAATTTCGTTTGCAGCCAGACGATTCAACAATCTGTCTTACTTGAAGTAATCGCTTGGCAGACGAAGGGCGCAATGGCGCTCTGAGGAGAGTAAGTATGGTGCTGAAGTGCGGTGTTTTCTCGGAAACAGAGACTGAGTACGAAAGCAAACGTCAAAAGAGCGGTACAAGAGCGAGTGCGCACACGGCCCCGGGCCGTAGTAAGTACTACTGACTCATGTCCACCGCGCGACTATAATCTTCGGATCACCGGATCCCGTGACCCGTCCTCTTTCTTGCTTTCTTCCGCCGCCCACCATGCACGTCGACGACCCAGTAGAGGATATAGAACAGCAAGACACTGTGCAAATGAAGAAAAGACGGACACCAATTCCAAAACTTCAGCTCTTCATCATCCTGCTGATCCAATTTGCGGAGCCGGTAACTGGTCCGCAATCGTCATCCCCACCCCAAGCAACACGCTGACTTCCTTCGTAACATTCAGCCTTGGTAATATATCCCTTCGTTATCCAATTCGTGCATGACACAGGAATTACGGGCGGGGACGACACGAACATTGGATTCTATGCCGGGTTGCTTGTACGTTGCGCGCGCCGCCGTTTTTTCAGTCTTTAGTATCCATCCACTCTTTTCTACCACGCTCTAGGAGTCTACTTTCTTTATGGCGGAAAGCCTAACCGTGTTTCAATTTGGCCGGCTGTCAGACATTTACGGCCGACGACCGATCTTGCTGCTTGCACCCCTCGGGCTGGCGGTCTCGATGCTTGGATTCGGCCTCTCAACGAGATTCTGGACGCTCTTCGCATTCCGGTGCGCACAGGGAGCGTTCAATGGAAACATAGGTAGGTTCTCGAGTTCACTCAATTTTCAGCACTTCAGCGCTGATTGTATATAGGTGTGTCCAAGACCGTTATGAACGAGGTGCGCAGTCATTTTGTATATCGTCACCGCTCAACTCACGCCAAGACATTTTATCCTCTGCAAGATATCGGACTCTACAAACGCCGCCGATATGTTCTCCCTGATGCCGCTCATGTGGAGCGTTGGATCTACCTTGAGGTGGATACATTCAGTCACACGATATCCCCTCCTCATTCATTTATTATACAAGCCCGTTTCTAGGCGGTGTGTTGGCAAACCCGGCTACCAAGTGGCCAGATACGCTTGGGAGAATTGATCTCCTGCGGTCTCATCCTTATTTTCTGCCATGCGCATCCGCTGCGAGTATAGCCTTTTTCTCGTTCGCCTTTGCGTTTGTCGGTCTACGTGAGGTGCTTGCTATTTCAGTTCGTCCGATGGTGATGAATGATCGATTAATATTTGCCGGCGATCTTCTCAGACCCTGCCTTCTGCAGTCGCACACGCTCAAAAGAAACAGCAGAATACCCTGCGAGAAACGGATCCTTTGCTTTCGACAGCGGAATCTGTGGGGAGCATAGATGCCCCGCAAACTGGCAGTGGACCCGCGCCATTCCGAAAGCTCCTCACACGACCAGTTTTGATCGCTGTCCTCAACCACGCCTTCCTCAACTTCTGCAGCTCGGCGAACGATGCCCTCCTTCCCCTCGTATATGCCACACCGATTGGAAATGGCGGCCTCGGCCTCAGACCGTATGACATCGGCCTTTTGATGGGTGTCTGTGGAATTAGCAACGCCATCGTTCAAGGCCTCTTTGGCGGACGGGTTCTTCGATACGTTGGCCTGCGCCGTATCTACACGGCGTGCTTCTGTGCGCTGGGCTTTGCATATGCGGCGTACCCGCTGCTCAGCTTCTTTGCTGCCCGCGCAGGCCGTATCGACCACACAGTTGTCGCCATCCTGGTCTTGCAACTCAGCAGTTCTTTCTTCGTCTACTTTGCGTATTGTGAGTTCCCTTCACTCACATAGCTGACTAACTCTAGGTTTGACGAAAGAAATAGGCACGACGATGATTTTCATCATGGACGCTGCACCTGATAAAGCAAGCGTCGGCAGCGTGAATGGGCTTGCGCAAATGGTTGGGACAATTCACCGTGCCGTTGCGCCTTCCTTTGCATCATCTCTATTCGCACTGTCCGTCAAAAATAATCTCGTTGGCGGGTACCTAGTGTACGTCATTCTGATCGGTATCGCCTTGTTCGCGGTCCGTATCTCGTTCCTGCTTCCACGCCGGCTGCGTTCGGAGTCGATGTAGGAACGATTTTCAATGCACACGCAGTCGAGAGTACAGTAGAAAAGCCTTCAATACGTTTCCTTGGGCATTATTCTAGGCAGTGAGACTAGTACTCTATTCGCCTGGCGGGCTCAAGACAGGTATGTCAATGCTTTCTATCTGAAAACATGTGGTCCCGGTAGGGATGGGCTGCGGACGTTGCATTCGGAATTTTGGCTAACCTTCCTGAAAACGTCACGTTAAGGTTCTTGACTGTCCATTCTCCACGTCTACGACTTTCCGAGACTAATACCTCTCCGAGCAACACGCATCCGAGATGCTGGCTATTTCGGCACTTACAGTCGACTTATTCGGGACTCTCTCCAGCACCTTTTAACGGACAACTTTCATTCCTGCTCCCATGGCGTCCTCGCCACTCTCCGTGGGTTTCTCACGAGAATTCATTGGCTTGCGCCTCTTTTCCGGTGACACTGATTTGTTCGCGACTGAGACTCTGCTCATCATCATGCCCCATATCGGCACACTACAGCTATTTCATTCACAGTGGTGTTGTACGAGCATCTCATCACAGTCGACAACGAAGTGCACACAATTTGGAGTAACCCAAACACGCGATGGCATTCCAAACTTGTATTCGTCAGCAACCGATATCTCACGGAGGCCGTACTCTGTTTCACTGCATACTGTAGGCACCATGTTAATCCACATGTGTAAGGAAGGCTAACCAGCAATTATTACAAGTGTTTAGCGAATCGGCTACGACTCTGGATAAAACAGTCAGTTATCGCACTCATGGGCTGAGCGCATGTTGCTTATGGTTTCGACTAGGTGTGGGAATTCATGCATCAACCCCAGATTGAGAAGGTGGCTCAAGGATGCATCTTCCAGCTGCTTACAATTTATTTGGCTCTATGGGATCGCCTGTGTCATTTTCTCCGCGACATCCCACTGCAGGTTATCTCCCCCTCTGCGCGGAACGATACTGATTGGGAACATCGTCTAGTCGTCATGGTTTTGCGTATTTACCGTCTTTGGGACCACAGAAACGATATAGTGAGAAACCTTACGGCAATGTTCGCCGTCTTCATTACCGCGACCATCATTCTCGGCGTCTTTGTTGTGAAAAACCTCCATCGTACGTACATTTCTGCTTTCGCAAAAACGTGTATCCAAGATACAATGTTTATCCAGCTTCATATGTCCCAGCTGTACGCACATGCGTGCTGACAAGTAAGCCGAGGGTCCTCGAAGCTCTTTTCGCCCTTACGGTCAGGCCGCTGGGCCATGATTCTCCGGCCACTTACCATCTCACATAACTCGCAGTGCTCTTTTGACCTCGCTCTCGTCTCGTTCATCGTATTCAATGCTATGGACAGACCCCGCCTCACTGACGTCCCAATCGTTTCCGAGTTACAGAAGGATGGGGTGGGAATTTTTGTGGTGCGGCTCCGTTCTCGCTCTCTTCTATTTATGCCTTATGCTCTTTCACCCCACGAATTCAAGGTTCTATTCGGTCCGTCGTCTTCTCCTTCCGAGACATGCTACCTCTGACAGATCTTCAACCAGCCATAAGACTCGCAAATTTGATGGTTGCAGTTTTCTGCGATGTGCGTGGTAGTCTACGCGGAGTTTCACTGGCAGTACGCATGACATGCTGAGCAAATTATTTTAGATCTCTATTTCGTTCGTTTCGACGACGTATGTCATGCATGGAGCTTTCCTGGAGCGGGCGCCGATTAACCCGTATGATTTTATCCTAGCACCTCCTGGGCATTGTCCACTATCGTCAATGCAAGGTTTCAGATGCGACTTGAAGGGTTGGTCCTCTCGGCGGCTACTATGGGTCCCGTAGTTATGTTTCACGATATGTAGCTCAATTCTTGGAGATCATGCGCTGGTAGAGTCACCCCGTTATATAAGTTACTCATTCGGAAAGGCCGATACATATGAGGGTCAAAATGCACTTTTATTATTCCGCTCCTTTTTGTTACAAAATCGCATTTTCCGCTCCTTTTATTGTGAAAAATGTCATTTTCCGCTCCTTTCGAAAATAAAAAAGTTGAACAATAAAAGGAGCGCCAACTCGACTTTGGCGCTCCTTTCATTCGGACTTAATCTATTTTTAGACTCAAATTTGGCGCTCCTTTTGAAGTTTGGCGCTCCTTTTATTCGGCTATTTTATTTGACATCGCACCACTTTTTGTTACCAGGTCTGGGGAGCTGCCGGCTGTTGCCGTAATCTCGGCTCTACGGCACCTGTCCTTTTTGAGGCTTTTTCAATCAGTATGCCGCGGCCATCAAGCCGGGACCCCGGCAATCAGTCGGGAGCCCGAACTTGCTCACAAAAAGTACTGTAGTATTACGTTCAATTCGAATGGTACTTTTCAGTGTGACTTTTCATTCGAATGTAACCATTCGAAGCCGTTGATGGCCATGTCCTAAAATGGAAATTTGATCCGCCGGCTGCACTCGGCTAACCTCGGCATCCTCCGGCTGGGCAAAAATTGCCTCGGTGACCCAGTGACATACGAATTTTTTCGAATTTTTTTCAGGTTGTGACCTGTGACTTTTCGATTTGAACGTAATACTACAGTAGTTGTGATGTCGGATAAAGTAGCCAAATAAAAGGAGCGCCAAACTTCAAAAGGAGCGCCAACTTTGAGTCTAAAAATAGATTAAGTCCGAATGAAAGGAGCGCCAACTCGACTTTGGCGCTCCTTTTATGTTCAACTTTTTTTTATCTTCAAAAGGAGCGCAAAATGACATTTTTTACAATAAAAGGAGCGGAAAACCTGATTTTACATACAAAAGGAGCGGAATAATAAATGTGCATTTTGACCCTCATAATAAATGTGCATTTTGACCCTCATACTTACGCGCCTGGAATGCTCCTTGAAATGCAAGTTGGCATAACAAAAATGGTCTACTTACTGTAGCAGGGTCCCTTGAAAGTTGAAGATCGTTCTTGAAGAGTTCCATGACACATGTAAGTAAATGTTAAATCCAACCCTTGGCACTTATAGCCAAGTAACGATGGAAATCATGTGAAGCCGGAGTCCACTAGTCCAGTCTTCGAACGTCAACACTACGTCAGCAAGGGATGTCACAACTTGCGCCGGTTACGGATCACCGAACCAAGTGACGTGTGCCTACGGCATGATTGCATTGATTTGTTGATCATCAATGTCAGAGGGCCCTCTTTCCTCCCTACTCTCATCAGACGACTTTCACACAATGTCGACCGAAGAGGGCCAATTTGAGGCCGATAACCGCGCAAAGCAACCCATTCAGCGCGCATGTGACGTCTGTCGGAGGAGGAAAAGTGAGTCTTCGACCTCCCGTTGCAAGCGTCTGTGAAGCTCAAATGTGTCTCCCTAAAGGCAAATGTGGGAACTCTTTTGGTTTGAGTAGTGACATTTTACGTCTTTTAATTCCAGGCGAGGGTTCACGACTGTCCGGATCGAGGTGTTTGACCTGTATCGACGCAAACCTTGAATGCACCTATAATGACTCCGCTAGGGTTTGTCTTGCTTTTTTCTTCGGCATTACACTCAAGGGCATTTAGAAACGCATCACACAAAGGTATATGGGCCTTACATTCTTTAATGATGACGCACTCATCGATTCCGCAGCCGTTACATTGCTGACCTGGAAAAACGGCTTCGAGACTCTCAGACCTGCGTCCGCAAACTACGCGAAGAGATCGTTCAGCTTCACGCAGAACTCGATCTTGCTCGTTCGGACAACGGAAGCATTCATTCCCAGGTTTCTTCGTCAGACGACCACGCTTTCACCCAAAAGTCTGATACCGTCGGAAGCAACGCTACCTTGTACATTCTACGCGCCGCGCTGAAATCCTTGGTCTCACCTCCAACTTCGAGCGCAGAAGACCTTCCGGACACTGAGTTCGAACAGAAGGTACGCTTGCATTTATGTAACCCAGGCTGACTATTCCATTTAGATGGCGGCTCTGCGCATGGACGCCCCTTATTTTGTCGGCAAAAGCAGCGGCGCTGCACTGGTCGACGCTCTGCTGAGTGTCAAGGACGACGTCAACCGCGAGGTGCAGCGCACGACAAACAATTCGCTCTCCGGTGGCATTAACGCAATGTGGGGTGTCCCTTTCCGGCGACCAGAGTATTGGCTAGCCAAGCCCGTGCGTCTCCCGTTCCTGTACCCACCCGTCGAGCATGATGTTGATACTATTCGCAGTGGAGGAAGCTCAAGGAAACCCTGGCGCCCATCAACCCGTATTCCTTCCCGGAGCCAGACCTTGCTATGCATTTAATTGACCTTTACTTTACGCGCGCGCACATTTACCTCCCCGTTTTGCACCGCCAGACATTCGAGCGCAGCGTCGAAAAAGGAGTGCATCTCTGGTACGTTCAAATCTTCTTTTTCCAACACGTCAGTCTACATTCTGGGGGTTGCACAGGGATAACAGCTTTGCAGCGACCATGCTCCTCGTTTGTGCCATCGGGTCGCGTTACAGCTACGACCCTCGGGTACTTTCAGCACACCGCGATCAACCCGGTGGTCATCTACTTTGCGGATGGGAGTGGTTCAACCAGGTAGCTATCTCCAAACCGGACCTGAGCATTCATGCGTATACTTGGGAAACGCAGGTCCCTCCCGCTGGCAGGCACCTCTTCGGGCAAGCGACATTGTATGATTTGCAATACTATTGCGTGAGTGATCACTCTCTAAGTGGCAATTTGTTCCTGAAGTGCTCATTCCCCAGCTCGCCGTTCATTTCCTCATGGGCGCCACTGCCCCACAGGCATCCTACATGCTCGTCGGTGTTGGGCTTCGCCTTGCGCAGGTTGGCACTTTGCTTTCGCTTTCTGGTCGGCGTTAATCGTGAAAGTTATGATCAGGATGTCGGTGCCCATCGCCGCGCCGCGCACGCTGACCGGCCGTCCGTGGAAAGCGAGTCGTGGAAGCGCGCGTTCTGGGTTCTGGTATACATGGACAGCTATTTTGCCACGAACCTAGGTCGCACATGCGCCATTCAGTATGACGAGTGTGTTTTCACTCTTTTTCACGCATGTTTCGGTATTTTTCAATTTTCACGACAGCTTTGACGCCGATCCACTCATCGAATGCGATGATGAGTACTGGGAGCATCCCACGCACCCGTTTCAGCAGCCTCCCGGCGTTCCCTCCCGCATCGCGTTCTTTAACTCCTTGATACGCCTCACCCACATTCTCGCGTTCACGCTCAAGATACTGGTATGTTCCATTGATTCTTCTTCACCATTGTAATATATGTTTACTGTTCTTAAATATGTAGTATTCCCTCAACAAGTCCCGAGCGATGCTGACTGCGGACGAAGGCTGGGAAGAACAGTTTGTCGCGGATCTCGATTCAGCGCTCAACCGCTGGCGCGAAGAGCTCCCAGAACACCGTCAGTTTCCCCATCTTGTCCCCCAGATGTGTCGTCACCCATTGCCTTTTTTCATTCAAGTCACCTGGGACCCTGCGCGCACGGACCCGCTGTTTTTCGATCAGTCTGTGGCGCTGAACTGCGCATTTTGCGCTCTGCAGATTCTGATTCACCGTTCATTCATTCCGATCGTGCGAAGCGCACCGAAGACGACGGTATGTGACAAAGACCGTGCACGTCGTTGTCTCGTTCGCTTATGAATCTCGGTAAAAACCGTTTAGAGACTCCCTTCGCTGGCAGTCTGTACAAGTGCAGCGCGCCTGTGCGCCGGGATGGTCGATGTGCAGCGGCAAAGGAAGGGCGAGGAGCCAGTGACGTTCAATACGGTGACGATTTTTGTCTTCTCTGGCATGGTCGGAGTTTCTCTGATATCTCTTTAGAACGTTGTGTTCAATGCGGCGCTCATGCTCGTGCTGAACGTCTGGATTGGGAAGCGACGCGGTGTTGTGGCCGGGGCCGGCACTGTGCCCGACCCCAGCCGCGATATCGCGTATGTTCTGAAATCTATCGAAGTTTTGCGTCTTTGCGAGAAACGGTGCGGGTTCGGAGCATGTTCTTTCAGCAACGTAGATGCCCATATCGTTGATATTCCCATAGATGGCAACATGCAGGCATTCTATGGTGCGTTGCTGTCTGATCCAAATCTGTCCCGGTTCTGAATTGTACAAAGTGATACTTTGTCGGAGCTCATGTCCTTCGGGCAATTATCGCTCGGACATATAGATGATGGGCAGGGGCAGGGGCCCAGCCAAACTCACGAGTCCGTGCCGAATCCCGAGATGGCCTCTCCCGATGTGACGGCGCCAGCGCAACCCATGGCCGGGGACGACCTCCTGCGATACATCTTCAGGCCATCTCTGCCCGGAACGCCCCATGTTTTCGATACTATGGATTTTCAGGACCAGTCGAGACGTATGGGCGAGGCAACCGCTCTCATGGGAATGGACGACATGATGGACTTTGCCGACCACGATAACATACTTTCCATGTGGTCCAGCCTATCCGCTCCTTTCCAGTAAGTCTTTTTCAGCCCGATTTGCTTTCATTTTTCTCATTCGAGCGGGTGGCCCAGGGGAAATGACTGGCTTCCACCGACCGAGTCGTTCAGCGCATAGACTTGCATCCGTGTTTTACCTGAAGTTCACATCGCTTTGATTAGAACTCACTACGCTTTTGGTAGCTTGACACACTCCTTCGTACTTTGTCTCGGTACATGTTACATAATGTCTTTCCCCTTCTCAAAACCACGATTTCCGCGAAGGATCAAACAAGACGTATACGAGACTTGTAGTTGGATGAGTGAATCCTACACTGTTTCGTATTTCTCCAGGTCTTTGAGCAGTTGCACCCATCTCCCGTCATGCCATGTCTTCATATCCTCCCACTTCTCGGGCAGAACCAGCCTGATCCACTGTGCAAACCCTCCGACCCACAGGTCGGCATAACACAGCTCCTTGCCCATGAGGTATTTGCTCCCTTCACCATTTGCCCTGATCCACTCGTCAAACTTACCAAAGGCGTCCTTCACCTTTTTCCACTCCATCTCATCCTCCTTTCCGCGCGGCGCAAGCTCCTCAAGCGGCTTTCCCCACTTCTGCTCGCGCGTGCTCCGGAAGTACGCTTCGCTTGCGGGGTTGAGGCACGTATTGGATGCGGGGAGGGCGTAGGGGTACAGCGGTATCACAAGCGCGTTCGCAGCGGCGTCGAACGCGCGGTGCAGCCCCTTTGTATCCGCAGGCATCAGGCGCGGGAGGTCGGGGTACGCGGTGTCGAGGTACGTTGCGATGTTGATGGAATCAGTGATGACCGCGCCTGTGAATGTGTGAAATCCGCCAGTCGGATATTATACGTGCACTGGTAGTACGGATAGGATAGGATAGGAACTTACCCGTCGACGGGTCGTGAATCATCGGGAGCGTGTAATGTGGGCGTCCGTCGGCCTTGGTGGCCGTCGGCGCACCGCCCAGGTCTTTGCACAGCGCCTCGATGTCGGGGTATTCGACCCACACGGTCGTGTACGCAACGCGTTTGAAATTGAGCGCATATCTACGTGATCACCGTGCGCGAGCGAACTTCAGCGAAGATCGTGGGCAGTGCAGGGCTCGCCCAACCTTATCTTCCACAAGTTAGGCGACCAACAGTTGATTGAGAGCTTGGAGGGGATATCGTAAAAAACAATGGGCCCTGGGGTAGACATGGGCGTGCTGCGAGCGGAAGAGAAGCAGGGGCCCGGGCTCGGACGTGTCACGTGCGTTTGTTGGCATTTGTCAATTCTTATTGCACCCGAATTGGTCAGCTGGTACTACCTCCGAGTCTGCCGTAGTATTATCCGTTTGTTCTCAGCTACCTTCGCCAGAGTCTAGCAGAGTCTCCGGGCCAAAATTGGCGAACAAGAAATAGCAGTCGGTATTTTAAAAGCACCAATAGACTGTGTTCGAAGAGTTATAGCCGAGATTCCTGGGGCCAGAACCGGGCATTTGATTGGTTGAGAGCCGTAGTAGGCCCGTATTGTCCATTGACGGCAGAACGTCACCAGGCTCATCATGACCATATTTCCAACCAAAAAGGCGCGCCCTTCTTCAACATAAGCCACGATGTCGACGGGATCACCGGCTTTGAAGAATCTGATGTTGCTTGGATTGAGGTCATTCTGTGCCCTGTACATGAGTCGACATGTATGAGAGGAGGACCGAGGTAAGTAATATTAGCAAGAAACCCCGGGCCTCGCGGCCCGTGCCTCCCAGGCAATCACTGCCAAACCAATCGCACACAACACTCCAATGGGGGCCGCCGACATGCAGTGGTCACGGGCATATTACTCCTGAACGCAGTGCTTCTTTCCTGCTTCTTTCTGGCCCTATCAATGATGCCTGACATGCATTGAACGACGTGTTCCTATAGCTAGCGGCCGTGCGTATCTTGCGGCTACCGCAAGCCAACGGTATGCTTCAGACTTCTCGCAGATAATTCAGTCTATCAGTGGCACCAGGGACACCAGGGGTACAAGTCAGCACATGTCTGTTCGACATGTCTCAAGCCCGCGCCGTGTGTATACAAGACTACAACAGCCCAGCCATAATCTCTGAAGCAGTCCGCTTGAGACGGGAAACATAAGCTGCCGACGGCGGCAGGAAGCGGTATCGTTAACGTTGTCTGTTTAAAAGCTGCGATGAGGATCCTATTAGCATCCAGCCACGCGTTCTCAACATGGCAACAGGTGCAACCCTCTCCACTTGACGGCACTCCCGTACGACTTTGTTGTCGGCACCACGCAGCTCGCAATTAACAAGGTTTGTGGAGTGTTTCTTTGCGGACTGGGACTCAGACTCCCATAGGCAATGTTCAATTACGTGCAGCAGACGACATTCGAACCAGTGCAGGTCTGCTTCACGTACACGGATGACGACGGCGATATCGGTCTCGGTGACTGCAACTCGGTCATTGCGGCCAGCGGCGTGACGAACCTCTTCGAGCTGGGCAATAACACCTTTAGTGTGGCCACGGAAACCTTTCAGTCGCTGGCTAATGCCAACTTTGCCGGTGGGGCGCAGTTCGAGATCGGCATCCCACCGGGCTTCACTCAGGAGGACTTGCCCGACATCGTTAATCTGCAGGGCGGAGAGTCGAAGGTTGACTTCCAGATGGTGTGCAAAGAGTTCACGGTCATCTGGGCCGGCGGTACGCCCATTCGCCCCGAGTACATTTCGGCAATGCAAGACCCGAATTTTCCCTGGTCGGTCTTGTCCTTGGATACACTCTATTAAATCCGAATTTTTCATGCAGGATTTACAACGCGACTGTCAACTTAAACCTCGAAGCGGCGCCTTCAGACGGCGGTGTCTTTGTCAACCTCCCACCCGCCGTTCAGGCCAGGTTGATAACCTACAGTCCGGCACATTCTCGATCCAGCAGCTCCTTTTTGATCTGGCTCAGCCCGGACTCTCTTCTGCACCGAACTTGGCAAGCATCGGACTCAGCGCTGGCACTACCATCTACCAGATTTTGAACGATGAGTTCATCGTAGCCTATGGCAAAGCTATGCAAACTTCGAACACGCCCGGTGAGTGAATCATTCCAACTATTTGCCCCGTAATTCTGACTAGATTATCTTCAGTACTCGGAATCACGATTGTCCCCGACCCCGTCCAGCGTCGACTTTGGACTTGACGGATTTCAACTTCGAGGTCATGCCATATTTGGCTGCCAACGGCGCTCCGGTAACGGATCCGACATTGGTGGAGCAGGAGCTCTTCTCGCTCAACTATGTGTGCGTCACTAACAACGCGCCACTTCCACCCAACACGCCGCTCGCTTGGAACTGGGTAGATCAGTCCCAGCTCGCAGACGGTGCGACACCGCCTGACGGCGCAATCTCCATCGCACGCAACCAGTTTGCCAACGTACTCGCGGGCATGCTCCAGCCGACCGCGAACATCATGTCTATCGTTCCGCGGGCCACTGTCGTCCCCAGTGGTCTCGGCTGGATTTTCACCTATACATTGACTTCCGGCAACACCCCCAACTTCGTTCCGCCCACCAGTACGTCCGGATCGCAGGTCATGTCATGGACATTCTCCGACTCGAGCTCCGACATTGCTGGGCCTAGCATCGCACCGTCAGCCAAGACCAAATTCAGCACGAACTTCAACATGACGGTCGCCTTCGCTGGCTCTTCGGTGACGATTACGCAGCACATGGTTGTATTCATTTCTGCCACGGCGCTTGCTAGCACTGCAAGTGGCAATATCTTCGATAAGACGTACATTGATACCTACAATATCCTCGGTGGAAATGGGCCGCAGCTCCTCGTGAGCCATACAAGCAGCGTGCAGAACAACAGTGTCGTGCCATCTGTGAACGCGGCATTGAATTTCTTCCTCGATATCAACAGCATCTTCACCGGCGTCGAGGAAACAATGGAGCCGTGGCTGGACAACATCATACTCGACGACCTGCCAGTCAACTTCGTCCAGAACTTTGTCTTCCCGGGTGGCAATGCATTCGAATTCACTAACTTTGCCTTCTCAAATTCCAGGACCTAGTGGCGAGCATCAATTATGTGATCTAGAATGAGGGTCATGTTCGGGATGTTAGCATTTCTTGGGAATCTTGTGTATTTGATGGCTGTGATGGCATGAATGCTTATTGGTTGAGACCTATGCGTACCCCTGCTCATCTCATTAAAATATGCACAAAACCACGAATATGAGGAAACTCACCCCGTTAGCCCTCAGTTTCTGCCCGTTGACACACCCCGAGCCCTCGCTAGCAAGGAAAGCCACAACGGGCGCAATATCCTCTACCTGCCCGAGGCGCTGCATTGGATTCATTTTGATGATGTTCTCAATCATCTGGGGCGGTTTGTCGGCTCGGAAAAGCGGCGTGGCGACGGGGCCGGGGGATACGGCGTTGACGATAATGCCCCGTCCACCGATTTTCGGGTCTTTGGCGAGGATACGAGCGAATTGCTCGACGGTGGCTTTGTTGCGATATATACGATGTTGGCTGGCTGCGCAACTATAGATAAAATGAATCATCCAGATAAGTCATTCGCCGAGATGAGAGGAGGGGATCGCAGACGAGAAAAAGATGATACGCCCGCCCGCTGTGAATGCAATGAGTATGCAAAAAACGAAGATAATGGACCCATCCGCACAAGGAAGAAGCGGCGCGGCGGCCTCAACGGGGAAGAACGGTCCTTTCACATTCGCTGCCAAATGCGCATCGAAGAACTCCTCATCGATATCTGCTCGGATCGCCTTTGATCCCGGGCCCATTATCCCCGCATTCAACACGAGGATGTCGATTTCGCCGAGCACCTTGACAGCCTCGTCCACCACGCGTTGCAACTTGCCCGCCTACGATCGTGGATCCATCGGCCAGCACGGCGATGGCGTCATCCCCCGTGGATTTGATGGCTTCGACTACGGCAGCGGCGTCAGTTGACGACTATCTTGGCGCGCCGCCGCCCATGGAGCCCGATGAGCTTGTGACGACTGCGATTTTTCCTGTGCGAGAGTTGAAGAAAGATTATCCAGAGTAAGGAGAGATATACCTTCGAGGGAAGACATGTTCAACGCTGTGAGTTGCTAGGTTAGCGCTGGTCGCCGCAAAAACGTATGCAGCTGCTCTTCGTGGCCTTCGGCCTGACTCTAGCGAGTATTACATGTTCCGGTGTGCCTTCCCAAGTCTGATTCCTGTCTTCCTCGATGAGTTCAAAGCAATCTCAATCGCTGAAACCGTTTCGGAGAGCGATCAGCGACCGCAAGCCGATCAATATCCTGTACTGTCGCCGGCGGACAGCTTGGAAGTAGGCACGCTCTGTCCTGTTCAACCAGTACGCTGGCAAGCGACGGGCGGTCCTGGATGAAACAATCGTTTTGGGAGGATGTGCAACAGGCCTCGCAGAAATGTGACGTTGACGAGAGGTTCAAGGGTGGCTTCGAATCCTAGATCTTGAAGCGGGTGAACAGGTGGAGCAGAGGGGAAACACTTCGTCTCAGACGACTAATTTTGGCCAGGAGGCGAAAGCCCAAAGTCGGAGCAGAACGGATATAGCTTGAAAGCATCCGCAGCCATTGGCGCATTCCGAAGAAGAAAAGAAAAGTCGAATTCATACAGGATTTTCATCGGTGAGAATCGTTTTTCCTGCTCAGAACCCAGTGGGTTCTGAGCAGGAAAAACGAGGGACTTGACTTACTTCGTCCCCTTGTCGACAAAGAACTTGTTCTTCTTGTGCCAATCCTCCAGGGAATCGGTCCCATAGCTGTCGTGAGTCTCTTTCGGGCCGTCAGGAAGACGGACATAGGCGGGCTTGCTGTCGTTCTTGATGCATACCTGTGCACGCGATGAGACAACACGGACGAGACCCAAATGGCGGTAAATCGCAAGTGCATACCAACACCAGTTTTTCGGGACTGAACTTCTCGGAAGCCAGCGCCTCGGCGAGCGCCGCATCGAGATTGTCGATCGCCGATGCAAACGGGTGTATGAGCTCGGGCCTGCATACGCACAGTGATCAGCGATTGCGAGTATACGCAGAGGGCTGTTTGTCACCAGGTCTCATCGTACAGCCACAGCATCGTCGAGCATATGGAGCAGAAGTTGCGCTCGGAGGACGCGATGCGCTGCTCGGGCGTGTCTCTGTCGAGGACGGCTTTGTATACGCTGCATCGCGATGGGACATTTATAGGAGCGCGATATACATGGTGGTGCTGCACAGTGCAAGACGAACCTGATGTGCTCTTTGCCTGCTTCAATGCTGAGTGTCTCGGAATGCCGCCGAGGTTAATAGAGCCTCCCACACCGCCGACCTTGCGGCAGATGGAGCAGAGACAGAGCTGCGTCATTGTGTGAGAATTCTTCAAGGGACGTATCTGGAGGCAACGTACCTGGTAAGGCACGGGCGTGCTAGACTTCAAACTGAACTTGACCGTGCCGCAATGGCAGCTTCCCTTCAGTAGGACTCCGTCGAGCATGGTAGATGATAACACGTGACTAGGTGGTCCGTGCGCGCGCGCCGCCTATAAAAGGGTGTCCGTCTGATTGCGACCGTCAAGGAATGCCACGCTGGTTGGCGCAGCTCCCGACCGCCGACACAGTGCCAATTGACCTTCGGGTCTATTGATCCTTCAAAACCGATTCCAGTATTAGGAAATATCGCGGCGCCGCTCAGAGGCTGCGGTATGTCGACATACTGCTGGTACAGCACGATGTATGGATTCGGTGTATTGGGTGAGTTTCTTTCTTACTCACTTTCGTCGTCTGTATGTCGAAGATTGAAAAATACAAACTGATTTAATGAGTCGGATCTGTTTCGACGGCTTGACGACGCTGTTTCATTTGATGAGACTCCTTTCTTCTCTTCGTTCTTTACTGTGCCGTTTTTACTCAAGCTAACTCTGACTTGTTCTATCTAGGTTGGACTGGTCACCGGCCTGTAATGTACTTCATATGTTGTACCTACACATGGGAAAATCATTCACATAGAACTGTTACCTGGGGGGCACTGACGGAGTAGGACGGAGTGGTACGTGCGAATGGTAGCGCTTCGCTCTAATTTACAAGATTCCAAGCGGCCTTCTTGAAGATTCTAGCGCGACCCATGAAAATGAGCAAGCAGCAAGCTTGCGCGCCTTTTATTTTCCACGGGGCAAAGAGTATCCATGTGTGTCCAAAGTTTCTCTAAAAACGGGAGTCCTATCTGGGACTCGGATCTCACGGTGGATGCTGGGAGTGTCGGGAGTTATGATGCCCGGACTAGTATGTGCTGGTGGACATAGCCTGCGGCTGCCTGTGGGGATCATCGGCCGACGTCGCCTAACGACGGTACATCATTGATCATCAGCGTTGGCTTACGCGGCACAATTTACTTCCCTGGAAATCCCACTGGATTATAGTGTCGAACACTGGCTACGCATTACGTTTCAGTACTCAGTACTCAGTGCTGACCGTTACCGACCACTGCCGATTGATGCCGTTTACACCGCCGGGGTATTACTGATCAAGAGCAGGTCATTTATCACGGGTCATTCGGCACAGCATCGGCACAATTTTCACTGACCCGTCGATCTGTTTAAATCACAGTGCTCTGGCGCACTCACTTTGCGGACGTGTACAAGAAGCAACATGGTTCATGAATCATTTCTCTGCACCTGAAGTACTATTCCACCAGGGTTCAATTCTTAACGCGACGAATATCATCCGCGAATTTGTCAAAGTTGTGGTAAATCTTTTCCCCGAAAATGAATGTATCTACAGTTTACTCTCCGGAAACCTACAGTATCCTTTGATTCCGCGTCATAGCTCGGCCGCTCGCGACTGACTCTGCATCTTTACCAACATCCTTTTCAAGTACTACACACAAAGGTTCTATACACAAAAAAGTGTTACAAGGTCGCTACAAGATACACCGGGCGCGCTGCCCTCTATATAACAAGGCCGAAACCATCCAGATGACCGAACACGCATGCGTATGTACGTACAGCGTCTCGTCTATCGTATAAAGAATCATGATCGCCCGCCCATTGCACCTCCCGTCATAGGGTGCTAGCTCCCCACGGTATCCCACAGCGACACCTGCGCGAGCGAGTAGAATGGCAGAGGATTACACACAAAGGGTGGCTCGCGCTCCTTCGCTGCCTCCCCACCACTACCATCCGGCGCAGCGGCAGCGACCCCCGCATGCTCGTGCTCTGGCGCAGCATCGGGGCTCGCAAGCCACATCCGCAGCCAGTTATCCAGCACCAGTTGCGTGCGGCGCATGAAATCTCGATCCCCGCCGCCGGTGCCGCCCTCGGCGGGCGAGCGCTGTGCAACGGAGATGTTCTTGAGCACGGTATGGATGAGGAGGAAGAGTGCGAAGGGCGGGAGAGGCGGACAGTCCTGGTCCTCCGAAGTTGCTCCGGGCTGCTGCTGCGCTGCGGTGTAGAGCACCCCAGTGCTTGCCCATCCGCACACCGTACACCCTGCCGACGCCCATCCCGTACGGCGTCGGCGTGTACATAACCGCGTACCACTCGGGCGCACTGGGTGCGCACCACAGCGCGTCGTCGCAGGGTAGGAAGACGCCGTCGAGCTCGGATGCAGCAAAGAGCGGCGGGAGGCGGAGTACATGGCATGGCAGCAGTCGTGGAAGTACGCGAGGAGGACGGCGCTGGGTACCAAGATGAGTATGGAGAGGAAGAGAAGAAGGCGACGACGCACCGTTGGATCGTCGCAAACTTTACCCACTCGACCCACGCCACCTCAAGCAGCGCAGGCGTCTTTAGCTCCGGCGCCGTCCACCGCCCGACGCGCTGCACCAGATCCTTCTTCCTTATCATCTGACCACTTATCAGCGCCAATGATTCCACGAGGCGATCCAGACCGGAGAACGCACCGAAACAAGCATCGCATGATGCCTCCCATTCGGCGCAAGCCCATCACTCTCGCGCTTGAACAAACATATCGTCTGCAGCAGCACGAGCGCGAGGATCAGGTGCAGCCTCCCTTCCGCCTCCTCTACCCCTGCTGTCACAATGTTTTTATCGCCGTCGCCCGCCTGTGCATACGTAAGTCACGCCACCCGCCGGCGATTGTAATGAAAGGCGTTACCTCGCCAAGGAGTACAGCGATCTCCGCCGTGACGGAAGCCAGGGTGTCTGCGACAAACGCCGCCGCTTCGGGTGTTTGACGAAGAGCGCGCCGCACGCGTGGAACGTGCGCGCCAGCAGTGGTGGCGTGTTCTCCATCTTCCACGTCGGGATGTGGATGAGGGGTACTTGAGTGAGGAAGCGCGTGAAGAAGAGGGCCACTGTGCACACAAGCCGTGAAGTCAATGAACTAGGGTTTAGCTCAGAAAACCGCCGACGTACGGTAGGTGTCCAAAGGCTGCGCCGGCGCGGCGGACAAACAGCCCATGTCGAGATCGTCGAACGCTGGCGTCAGCAAGCTCGTATATGGACTAGGTATCCCCGTCCCGGTCCTGGACCACCTGGCCGTGTACCGCGATCGTGTTCCGCCGACGGGATCATCGACATAACTCCAAGCCTTCTGCAGCCGCCTGACCCAGATCGGCGGTCGACTTGGACATTGTACTCGGGCCTCCCAGCAGCATGCTCCCTGGCCCTTGTGTTGCGTTGTGATCGTACACCCGCTGCCGTCCATCTCCATCTCCATCTCCATGAGCCCCGTCGTACCAAATGGATCGACGTGCGCCCCAGAAACACCGACGCCCATGTCGAACGAAAAGTCGAAATTGGGCTGAAAGTCCTCTGAGCGCGGAGACCAGTTGGCGGAGCCGCAGGAATCGGAGGAACCGCCGTCCGATAGCGCAGGGAGATTGAGTACGAGCGTGGGTGGAGGGAAGCAGCGCGTGCGAATGCAGGAATGTGGTGGTGCGTTTGCGGCGATGCGACCGGCGGAGGGGGTTGCGGTGACGTACGTGACGACGAGGCTACCGACGACGACGAGGACGCCGCTTTAGCGTTGTTGCTGTTATTGCGTGCTTCCTCAGGGTCGTTCTGGAAAACGCATTCGCGTCCGCGCGAAACGCATTTGGCGCAGGGGTACTGTAGGTTACACTTGATTTTAGATTCCGCACAGGCTTCGCTGATTTTCGTCATTTCGTCGTGAGCGGTTGACGCTTCTGCGGACAGGTGAGAAGAGTCCATATTCGAGGGTGTTACTCACTGGCCACAGGTGCGTTTTGTGGCGAGTAAGTAGGTCGCTCCGCGTGAATTCTGAGGTCTTGCATAGCTGCAGAAAGGCGTCAATTTCCGTGCACAGATAGACGCAGAATTACTTACATTACACCGATGCAGCCGCTCGTTTTGTATCTGTCTCCGTTCGTCAGCTTCTCTGGATGGATGACAGGGCTCAACGCACGAGACCGAAGATGTCTATTGAGGTGGGTGTGCGGGTGAATTGGCGGGGCAGAGAGTGCAGTACTTTGTCTGCGGAAGGGAGGGGACATTCCCTTTGTGCGGCGCATGCGGGGGTGGGTGTCGTCGAGGTGGGTCATGGTAGGTGGAAGGGGAAATGGATCACTAACACAAAAGGCATTTCGCATTATATGATCACACACGGTAAAGCCTGTTCCGCCGATGACACATCAAGTCGCATCAGTCGCCCGAAGCCCGAATCAGTTGAGCGAAACAAACTGCTCGGGTACCCAGTAGATGGCTTTCAAAACGCGTTTCTCTTCTAGAATATTGTGAGCGCTTATGCGTATTTCTATTTCCTTCCATCCATTGTTTTTCTCTGGCCGTCAGACAGAGCCCGGGCGAATACGAATCTAGAGAAGAAGATTTTTAAGCCCTATGACGGACGGCGCTCGATCGCGGAGCGTCGTGTTAACGCTTTGACAGCCGCATGGGATAATTAAATTCATGTGAGACGCTGTAAGTAATCGCACGTCAGTCATATTAGGGACAGACGATCAGGCCAATCCTCATGATATTGGAGAGGTGGCACTCAAGAAAGACATTTACTTACAAGCCGCCGCAAACGGCCTCACCTCGGTTCAATGAGCTTCGTTCCTGTTTGGAGTTGCGTTCCTTCTTGACCGGATAGGAAGCTCTGTCGAAGGTCGAAGGCAAGCTGCGTATAGAAATTTCCACGTCCGTCCAGGAGCTCCTCGATGCGGTTGCACACCCCAAGAAAGTGTGCTGATAGCTGATAGACATCATCACACGGGGAAAATCGTCGATTCGTCATTGAAGTTCGGCCTTATGCTGCAATCACGAACGCTGTTGTGCCTTCGAAAGTAGAAAAATCGAGAGTTTCCAGAAAAGCTGGCAACAAACGCCGTACGCTGAACATACTGCCTTTCTTTTCACTGGCAGCTATCGTCTTGGAATAGATTTACGGACGCAGCGGGCAAATCCCACTCGGACGCGGCAATTCGGCGACCTGCACGGAGAACGACGGAGTACAAGGTCCTGCCAAGTCCGGCAATTATAAGCAAATAGAGCTCACGAGAAGTGACGGAAAGCGTCATAGCTGCGACTGCTGGCATCACTGCGCCTCCGTCGACCTTTACTTACTGGCTTGTATTGACCTTTCAAGAGGGCCAAAGGGGTGCCACGGCTACCACGCACACGTCTAAACTTAGTCGAGCCTTTGGTGAATAGTCCGCATCAACGCGGATGCAAAATCTCTTTCTTCCTAATCGAAATTGTTCCTCTTACGTTCATCCGTCCATCAATCATATAAGTATACGCGCTTCGCGGCACTTTATCTAAGAACTAGGATTAGGAACAGAGATAATTCAGCGTACTATCCGCGCCTCCGCGATGTCATATGAACGGGAGAACACCGGCGGTTGTGGTTGACTTCTTTTGTTCGAATTCGACTTCATCTCCGCCCTGGGTGGGCCGCCGAGCTGATACCCCTCAGAGATCCCTAGAGCCAGGGGATAACAATCAGGCGAAAGATGCATGATATATCATATCTCCCCACGAGTCTAGCACAAGTTCAACATCA